>JARYGA010013238.1:0-127000 GCA_030545235.1 Helianthus tuberosus | reverse complement strand
CGCACGAGTGTGTGTGTGAGAAGAACGATGACAATATGAATGTTTTTAGAGAGAGAAAGTTGATGTTTTATATAGAGAACAACAATCTTTATCACAAAGACACACGCACGAGTGTGTGTGTGAGAAGAAGGTTTGAAGATCTTCTTCGTGTTCATCGGACGGGTATAGATCCGGTAAGTGTTCTTGAAATA
Source organism: Helianthus tuberosus (assembly GCA_030545235.1). Lineage (NCBI taxonomy): Eukaryota > Viridiplantae > Streptophyta > Magnoliopsida > Asterales > Asteraceae > Helianthus > Helianthus tuberosus. The sequence goes on along the minus strand of JARYGA010013238.1, from coordinate 126,809 downwards.
TCATTTCACACTTGATTTTTTGTTGAAATGGTTGTTAATATGTTTTTGTGTGCTGAAAGTGTTTTAGTAATGGTTAATGGGGTATCCATGGTTAATGTTCATGTATTTTAAATAAATCAAAAACTTTAGGATGAGATTTTGAACGAGTTTTTTGTTGGTTTGGTTGCTTGTTAGGGGCTTTTGATCTTAACAGTAGCTGTTTTTTTGTTGGTTTGGGTTGCTTGTTTGGGTTTTTGATCTGAACAGTAAGTGTTTTTTTTGTTTGGTTGCTTGATTCACAGACTCAGGCCCATAACATGTGTTAAGCCCCCTGTTAGAATGTTATATAACGTGTGTTGATTTACAGAAACAAACCCATAAAGATATTCAATTGACAAGCTGGATGGATGTAAGCGAAGTTAATGCTTGTTCTAGTAATGGTTAATGTTCATGTATTTTAAATAAATCCAAAACTTTAGGATGAGATTTTGAACAGGTTTTTTTGTTGGTTTGGTTGCTTGTTTGGGGCTTTTGATCTTAACAATAATTGTTTTTTTTGGTATGGTTCACTTCTTATTTCTAGATTCTTTGACTTGGTGTGTTGGTATGCTGTTCTTTTTTGAGCCGAGGGTCTCTCTGGAAGCAGCCTCTCTATCCCTAGGGATAGAGGCAAGGTCTGTCTACATCCCACCCTCCCCAGACCCTACAAGTAGCTTTGCTATTTGTGGGATTTTACTGGGAATGGTTGTTGTTGTTGTTGTAATAATTGTTTTTTTTTGTTGGGTTGCTTGATTTACAGAGACAGACCCATAACATGTGTTAAGCACCTGTTAGAATGATATATAACGCGTGTTGATTTACAGAAACAGGTCCATAAAAGATATTCAATTGACAAGCTGGATGGATGTAGGCGACGTTAATGCGGGGACATTGAATAAGTCACATCCTTTGGGAAAGAAGTCTTCATTCATTTATAATATGTGTTGGTGGTTCATGCTGTAACAGAACACCATGATGTAACCTGACATGTGTTCATGTATAACATGTGTTAAGCCCTTGTTAGAATGATATATAACGTGTGTTAACCTTTTGTTAATTAAAAAAAAACAAGTAATATCTATTTTATTTTTGTTGATGTTTAAAATATCCGATAATGTGGATACTGAGCGTAAAACTTGTACAAGTAATAAATGTACAAGTTAGTATGTAACGTGTAATATGAAACGAGCCATTTATGGTAACATGTGTACCGGTAATTTTGGAATATATAATATGAAACGGGTCATTTGTTTTGCACATTTTGGAATGTATAACATGTGTTAAGCCACTGTTATAATCTTTTTGTAACCTGACATGTATTCATGTATAAGCTAGTGGTTTACAAAACACCATGATGTGTATATACTGATCTAACATGTGTTACAATTTGTCTGTTCGGAACATGTAATTGCTTAACATGTAATTGCTTAATGACAAAGGGTGAAAACATTCGACGGGGGCGATGAGTTTAATGGTGAGCTTAGTTAATATCGTAATCTTGTTGTAACCCCACTTGTATACATATGATAACATGTAAAGCATCCATTATAACCCGACTTGTATTCATGTATATGAAAGTGGTTTGCAAAACACCATGATGTGCATATACTGATCGTAACACGTGTACAAGTTAATATGGAACATACAAGTTAATGTTGTAACACCGTATACCTGGGATAACATGTGTTAAGCCTCTGTTATAATCTTGGTTTAACCCAATATGGTGTCATGTATAAGCTAGTGGTTTCCAAAACACCATGATTTGTATATACATACTGTAACATGTGTTACGCGCCTGACATGTATAACGTGTGTTAAGCCTCTATTATAACGTGTGTTCCAATAGTAACTTAATAACATAGTATACCTGATATAACATGTGTTAAGCCTCTTTTATAATGTGTGTTAAGACTTCCAGAATGTGTTAATTCCATACCGTTTTAACATCATGTACTAGACAAAACAAAATAAGAGTCTCACATTACATATTACTAGTAAACGAAAATACATAGCACTAAGAAAATGGTGGAGCTTCCTTTGAAAGTCTGCCTTAGCTTTTTCAGCGGCTACCTTTGCTGCCTTAGCTTTTCAGCGGCTACCCTTGCTTTATTGTTTGGGTCGGTCTTGAAACGGTTTGTAAACATGTGGGTGTGCGTATGCCAGGGAAGTTATAAAAATGTGTTTTCATGTCACACGTTACACGTGTTACGTTTTACATGGGTTTCATGTCACATGTAACACATGCATGTCCGAGAAGTTCAACCTATAAACACGTGTTAGTTGGGTTGTGCTGTAACATAAACATGGTCATGATCCTTGAGCATCTGATCCACGTTTGACGAAACCAACGGTCCCCGAGAATTGGATCTTATTTCCCTTGAATCCATCACCGTCCTAATAACAAAAAGATAAGATAACCGTTAAGTCGTTAACCAGACATAAATATTAACACATTCATAGCCAGAAAATCTTTTTTCTCAGATAACATCACAAAAACAGTTACTATTCAGATCAAAAGCCCCAAACAAAGCAACCAAACCAACAAAAAACAGTTACTATTCAGATCAAAAGCCCAAACAAGCAACCAAACCAAGCACAGCTTTTTAACACAAAAATAAAAACCTGCAAATTAATCTTACACAACTGAAACAACAACTAACAAAGTACACAGAACTAAAAACCTGCAATTAATTCGTCATACCCTAATACATGTCTCTAATACATCGTCATGCCCTAATACATGTCCTCTATAACATGTTACTATGGTTTAGCTGTGAAATAGGAGTTCAGACTATAACACGTGTTACGTTGGTTGTGCTGTAAGACAAACTTGGCTTAGCTGTGAAACAGGAGTTCAGACTATAACACGTGTTACGTTGGTTGTGCTGTAAGACAAACTTGGCTTTTCGTTTCTAAAAACAGATGTCCAGAAGTTCAAACTATAACACGTGTTAGTTGTGTTGTGTGCTGTAACATAAACATGGTCATGATCCTTAAGCATCTGATCCACGTTTGACGAAACCAATGGTCCCGAGAATTCGATCTTGTTTCCCTTGTATCCATCACCATCCTAATAACAAAAAGATAAGATAACCGTTAAGTCGTTAACCAGACATAACTATTAACACATTCATAACCATGGTTTTTTCATTCAGCAAGTGTAACGACTGAAAATGAGAAAACAACATCAAATAAGGACACAAATGAAGATAATGACATAAACATTAAAGATCTAAAATACGAAACATTAACGGTCTATAATTTGTAATCTATACGAACATTAACGGTTGTTCGTGTTTCACAATAACGGTTGGAATTATACAAATTGTAATTTGTAATCTATAAGACACATTAACGGTCGAATTATGAACATTAACTATTATACTTGGTGTTCGTGTTTCAAAACCCATATTCTATAATCGGCGGAAAAGAAAAAAAAACTACTGAAGCAAACAAGCAAGATAAAACGTGAGCATTAATAGACTTGTTGTTCGTGTTTCACATTAACGAGATCCCCCTAAATCATCATATCCAAACAACAAACAACAAACAAAACCCACAATGCAATAATCAAATCAAGAAACTAAATCAAGATTACCTCATCGCAAATATTACCACAAAAATCAGACCCAAATCGAATCAAATAATAAAAAAGGAAGAAACTTTATTCACACCCCCGTTCACCACAAGATCTGGACGAACATTGGAAGGTGAGAGAAGAAGAAGAAGAAAAGCGAACCAAAAGCCCAGATCGTAGTAAAGATCTTGTTTAGGAAAATGAATACTCCACAGTACATTAATGGTGCTCCATAGATCTACCATTGTTGATGGATGCTCCATAGTTCATTAATGGTGGATCTAGTTTGAAATAAGTGGTTTAAGAAGATGAAGAAATTATGAAAAAACAACCTTTCTAATTTGAATTTGGTTCATCGAAAATGGAGGAGGATGGAAGAGAATGATGTGATGTTAGATATTAATGAGGGTGTCAAATCACTTTGGGCAAGATAACTTTTTGAGTGGGCTAGGAATATGTAGAATTACCAATGTGCCCTCAAGATTAAAAAAATATATTATGGAAGCTGGGACATGTGGCCAAATGTAGGCCATTAGATGGGTTTCCAAGGTTTTCTCAAAATTCAAGGTTTCCTATATAGCATTATCCTATATATATATATATATATATATATATATATATAGGGTTAGAATCATGTAAGAAGCAGTAGGCTAAGTGAGAAACTTGAGAAGCAATCTAGACCACACATTTTCCCTAAGCTTTTCGTAATATACATATATGTATAGTTTAAAACTGACTATATACATATATGTATATTGGATTATACACATATGTATATAGTCAATTGTAAACTATACATATGTGTATATTACGAAAAGCTTAGGGAAAATGTGTGCTCTAGAATGCTTCTCAAGTTTCTCAAATAGGGTGGACTTCTCTTAGGATCCCTACCCTATATATATATATATATGTGAACACAACCAAAAATGCATAAAAATAGCTAAAAATCACACATTTTTTTTAATATTTTTTATAAAAAAATCGCTACTTTTTGAAGCAAAAAAAAAAAAAAAAATTTTGCTTCTAAAAGTAGCGATTTTAACATAAAAAATATTTAAAAATTTTTTTTTTAGATTTTTTAAGGTTTTTTGGAGGTTTAGTTTTTAGCATTTTAGCTTTAGGGGGGGGGGGGGGGGGTTTAGGTTTTTGGGGGGTGGGGGGAGGGGGGGAGGTTAGGTTTTTTTTAGGTTTTTTGGGGGCTTTAGTTTTTAGCATTTAGCTTGGGGGGGGGGGGGGGGTGGGGGTTAGGGATTTTTTTAGGTTTTTTAGCTATTTTTAGGTTGTGTTCACATTGGTTCTCGCGGTTCTCACAATAAGGGTGGTTTCTCGCATGAGCTCCTCCCTATATATATATATATATATATATATATATATATATAGGGAGAAGATCACGCGAGAACCACCTCTTATTGTGAGAACCGCGAGAACCAATGTGAACACACCAAAAATGCCTAAAAATAGCTAAAAATCACACAAATTTTTTTTTTTAATTTTTTAATATTTTTTATAAAAAAATCGCTACTTTTCGAAGCAAAAAAAAAAAAAAAAAATTTTTTTTTGGATTCGAAAAGTAGCGATTTTAACCTAAAAAATATTAAAAAAATCAAAAAAAAAATTTAGATTTTTTTTTTGATTTTTTTAGATTTTCTTTAGGTTTTTTGGGGGTTTAGTTTTTAGCATTTTAGCTTGGGGGGGTGGGGGGGGGGGGGCTTAGGTTTTTGGGGGGTGGGGGAGGGGGGTTTAGGTTTTTTTTTGGGGGGGGGGGGGTGGGGTTAGGTTTTTTTAGGTTTTTTTTAGCATTTAGCTTGAGGGGGGGGGGGGGGTGGGGGGGTTTAGGTTTTTGGGGGGTGGGGGTTAGGTTTTTTTAGCTATTTTAGGTTGTGTTCACATTGGTTCTCAAGGTTCTCACAATAAGAGTGGTTCTCGCATGAGTCTCTCCCTATATATATATATATATAAGCTAAAGCTAGGTAGGAAACCCTAAAAATTTTCAAAAACCCTAGAAAACCCAACCTCCTGACATTTTTTTTTTTGAAAAAAATAACACATGTAATATACATGTTTTAAGAGTTTTGGGCCAAAAAAAACAAAAAAGCGCCGAAGGATTATTTTAAAAAAAATAAACAAATTTCAGCAACTTCGGTGACTAACATGTGTTAGACAAAAAATGCTGAAACTTGTTTATTTTTTTAAAAAATATTCCTTCGGCGCTTTTTTGTTTTTTTTTTTTTTGCCCAAAACTCTTAAAAACATGTATATTACATGTGTTATTTAAAAAAAAAAAAAATGTCGGGAGGTTGGGTTTTCTAGGGTTTTTTAAAATTTTTAGGGTTTCCTACATAGCCCTACCCTATATATATATATATATATATATATATATATATATATATATATATATATATAGGGGACCGCTAAAATGAGAATCACCTCCAGTTGTAAAAACCGCGAGAACCACTTTCTAGCCATTAGATCAAGTAGATGTATGGATGAGATTAAAAGTATTTAAAAATAATATTAAGTATTTTTTGTCTTATTATGTCTTTAATATTATAATCCAAAAGGGTATTTGAGTAAAATCACTCTATTTTGTCTTTTTCACTTTATTGTTTTTTATTACTTTATTGTATTATTATATTAATTTTTATTTTTTAAACATAATTTTTTTTATTAAAAACATTTTTAAATTCAGATTTTTTTAAAAGATATTTTATAGTTTTTACAATTTAAGTTTTACGTTAAACTTTTTACGTTTTTTTGACGCGCCGAGTTTTTTCAAGCGTCGTTTTTTTAACACGCCGTTTTTTAACGCCGTTTTTTACGCGCCGTTTTTTACGCGCCGTTTTTTTACGCGCCGTTTTTTACGCGCCCTTTTTAACGCCATTTTTTACGCGCCGTTTTTTTACGCGCCGTTTTTTTAACGCGACGTTTTTTTTAACGCGCCGTTTTTTAACGCATTTTTTTAACGCCGTTTTTTTAAAGCCTTTTTTTTACATTTTACGCGCCGGTTTTTTACGTTAACGTTTTTTTACGTTTTACGCGCCGGTTTTTTACGTTAACGTTTTTTTACGTTTTACGCGCAGGTTTTTTTACGTTAACATTTTTTACGTTTTACGCGCCGGTTTTTTACGTTTTACGTAAACCTTTTTACGTTTTACTAAAAAAAATTTACGATTTACGTTTAACAAAAACTTTTTACGTTTTACGTAAAACTTTTTACGTTTTACGTTTTACGTTTTACGTTTTTACGTTTTACGTTAAAGTTTTTCGGTTTATCTTTTTTTTTACAAAAACGTTTTTACGGAAAACCGAACGCACCCAGAAAATCGCACACTCGGGGGGTGTCTCAGATAGTTTGCTATCATCATCGACGCCTAAAAAAAAACCCCAACAAACAAAAATCTAAGGAACGAGTGGATTCTTGAAAAAAAAACGAAGTGTTGGCTCAGATTTTCCGATAATCTTGAGGCTGCAAAAGTGGGGTTGCAGGTTCAAAAAAACCTACCCTCCGCCGTCCTTGCCGCGCCATCGTCATCAAAATCTACGACTTTTTTTTTCCATCATCGCCGCCCAATCCAACGCATCAAAACCCACACAATCAAGAATACAAATCAAAAGCAGAAATCAAAGAACCCAATTCAAACCCCCAAAACATATCAAAAATACCAAGAACACAACTCAACCCCCCAATTCGGGCACCATCGGCGCCACCGGGCACCATCGGCACCACCGGCACCACCGAGCACCGTCTGGACCACTTTCAATCGGTCACCATCAAAACCCACCGTCACCCACCACTGCCGCTACACCACCAAACCCACCGCCGTCGCCACCAACCCCCAACGTTATAAACAACCAACACCGTCACTGAGTCTAAGACGACTCAAGCCTGCTTAACAAAACCAAAAAGAATATAAAAAAACTTGAATTAAAAAAAAAACAAGATCTCTATTAAACAATTATCATCAGTTATTGCCTTCAACCAACACCAAACCCACTTGAATTAAAAAAAAAACAAGATCTCTATTAAACAATTATCATCAGGACAGGAAACATGAAGATGTGGAATTAGGTCAGATCATACAACATGGATGACACTCATGCATGTAACTATTTCATTTTGAAGTTTTAACCCACTTGACCCAGAACCTGACCCGATCCATCTTATCTTTTAATCGGTCCACTGTTAAATGGCCAACAAATACAGGTGGGCATTTAAAAAGAGTAAACTCACAGCCTCTCCTTTTGCTGTCCTTTCTCTTTTGCTTCATTTAGCTACACATTTCTCTATTTATTCAATCATCAATAATGCATTTACTAACCTTTTTTATTTCTGGGCACCACCGACACCACCGAGCACCGTCTGGACCACTCTCTCTCTCTTCGCTTGACGTCGGAAGTTCACCGCCACCGCCGCCGGAAAAAAAAGAGGGAGGAGGTGGTTGTAGGATGAGGTTGTCGGCAAACGGGGAGGAGGATGATGGTGTGTGACGGAGAAGTCGCCGGTGAACGGAAACGAGGGAGCTTGGTGGGTTTTTGGGGGGTTTGCCGGAGGTGTTGGGCGCCGGAGTACCGGCTGACATCCGGCTCCGGTCGCCGGTGAGATGAGGGAGGAAGCAGAGGTGTAGATGTTTGGAAGATGGAGTTCTTGCCGGTGTGTTTGAGGGTCTGGTTATAAAATGAGAGAGATGGTTTCAAAAATGGTATATTGGGGGTTAAAAAGGTGGAGAGAGAGGGAGTCTGACAATAATAAATGAGGAAAGAGGTAGGAAAATGACATTTGGGGTAAAAGACTAAAATGCCCTTTTAGTTGGCACAATGTTATTGGTTGAGAGTGGTTCTCGCGGTTCTTACAACTGGAGGTGGTTCTTATTTTAGCGGCTCATTCATGGACGTTGATAAGATCCATCCATTTAGCAGCACCTTAGGATGGCATAGCCTTAAAATGAAGGGCGAGGTTCAAACGAGGAAAGACTTACGGTGGATACCTAGGCACCCAGAGACGAGGAAGGGCGTAGTAAGCGACGAAATGCTTCGGGGAGTTGAAAATAAGCATAGATCCGGAGATTCCCGAATAGGTTAACCTTTCAAACTGCTGCTGAATCCATGGGCAGGCAAGAAACAACCTGGCGAACTGAAACATCTTAGTAGCCAGAGGAAAAGAAAGCAAAAGCGATTCCTTAGGTACTAAAACTGTATTTTCCTCTTTTTCTTGTAAATCATATAGGCATCTTTCAACAACTTTATGTGAATAATTGGACCATGAAACGTCATGGCTTTCGTCATGTGTTTTGTCTTGTGTCTTCTGGCGTCATCTCTTGCGTCATGTCTTCTAGAAATCTCTGTGTGTGCTGTCTATCGACTGTGGGCTTGAACAATCCTGTTCATTATCTTGTTCATCGTCTTGAAAATCTTCTAGGTTAAAGATGTGTTGTAATTTTAGAGTATCTCCTTCCCCTGCAAAGGGTAAATAGCATACTCCAATTTATTTTTGTGTAGATTTGTGTATAGTGTCCTTCACCTATTAATTTGAAATTTTCCCAAGAAAAATGGTCTGGAATTTCTGGAGTCTTTTGATGTTCTTTGACAAACTGTTGAAAATCTTTGGTAGGTTCTTTAACTGTGTGGTCTAACCATGGTAAAGATGCAAAATCTATAGCTGTCCTTATCATGGAGTTTTGCAACCAGTTGCTACTTCTGTTGTGTTCAATAAATAGTCTTTTTCTTGCTGGCCTGTATGTGTATGAGTCTGCAAATGGAAATGAGGAAATTATTTTGCAGCCAATGGTTGGTTTTATGCTTCGTGCTGCTATATTTCCGGCTGTTAAGACGATCTTTTCCCCAAGTTGATTGAGAAGATCTTCTGTTCTTCTGTCTAACTTGATTTCCAAATAATCAATCATACCATGATGATAAAATTGAATTATTTGTTCATCTGTTAATTTTGTAGGATGGTTTATTTGAAGTAATAGAAGACCTGTTCTGTCTCCTTCGTCATTTGTTCTTTCCACCACTGTAAACCCTTGTTGTTCACTGTCAAATTTGAATGCCATGTCTACCAACTGTTGCTGTAAATTGTACAGGATTAAAGGAAACTCTGCACAAACTTTCTGTGAAACAAGATTCTCAAATTCTGGGAATCTTTCTGTAACTGGTTTTAGGCATTGCTGCCAAGGTGTATCAAGAATCCTTGTCCTGAAACACTCAAAAGTCCTGTGTACCTCTGTTTTGTCTTTGTTTTCTTTTTTCTCAAGCCTTTGTAATAACTGTGTATTTTTTGCTTCTAGTAACATCATTTTTTGTTTTAGCATGCTATTTTCAATTTTCAGTTGTATATCTTGTGCATTTTTTGTTTTTTCTTCAAGTTGTGTTTTTAATGAAGAAATAATTTCTTGTTGAGCTTTTATGTAATGCTCAGGGTTTGTTTTTGCCATATCAGAAAAACTTTTAACCTCTTCTGGTTCTATGTAAAAACTTTGTAGACCAAACTCTTCTCTTGCTGCTTGAAGAGCTTCAGCAAAACTTGTATATCCTTTCCACCATGCTCCTCCTACTACACAAGTTATGTGTCTTGTAACTGTTTCCCATTTGTTAAAAATTCCAATTTTTGTACCTCTAAATATAACATAATGTGTATAATTTGGTTTCTGTTTAAACTGTCTTTCAGGTGTTTTTGAACTTTGTTCTTGAAAGTAAATGCTTAAAGCATTTAAAACCTGTACTTTGAATGATGAAGCTTGTGGCATGGTTTGAATATGCCATAAATTGTCTAATAAACATTGTTGTTTATCTGTTAGTTTCATTCCCATAATAGGACGAAACTTCTTGTCAGCTTCATTGCATATCTGTAAAGCATATGTTCCAAACTCGATCACCGGTTTGGGTGGGAAATTTGTGTATAATGGTCGTTTACCAGCTGCTTTTGATTGTTGTGTATAAAACTGTCTTGTCATTGTCTGTGGTAATGATCTGTGAGGAGAACTGTATATCTTTTCTATTGACTGTAGATACGCCTGTTGAATTTGTTCTTCCTCTGATAGATAATTCTCCTGCTGCTTTTGTTTTGGATGTATAAGTTTTAACTTCTCTTTATCGTTTTTCCTGTCCATCTGAAACAAACCATTTGTTTATATTTCGAGATAACATATCAGCTATCCCATTATTTTTTCCTTTAATATGTTCAAAATTTTTAAAATATCCATTTCCTTGTATAGTATTTTGTAGATTAACCCATCTAGTTCTGTTTACCTTTTTACTTTGATCATTTTTTACAAACTTAACTATTGCTTCACAGTCAGTTCTTACTGTAAATTCTTTATTAAGAAAAATCTTAAATTTTTCTAATGCATAAATTAATGCCTGTATTTCAAAATCAATTGTAGTCCAGTTTGATTTGTTTTGAAAATTACCACTTGCATAAGCGCAAATTTTCTCTTCTTCCTTGGGACTGTATTTGTTTGGTTTACATAGAAGGACTGCTCCCCATCCTTCTTTGCATCCATCTGTTTCAATAATTATATAATCTGTAACTAATGGTAACTCAGGGTGATAAAATTTGATGGAGACATGCACAGCGGATAATAATGGATGAGAGTATGCACATCGGAGTAGAAGGTTGCAGAAGAAAGATTTTTTTTTTTTTTTTTTATGTGGGTTGGAATATAATATGAAGAACTGGAAAAAGTTGGAATATTAAGGGAGTGGAGCTAAAGAGATATGGAGAAAGTTTAGTGTGCCATTGAAGTAGTAATATTATTGCTCTTAATGGTTACTCGTATCTTACAATCGTGTTGGATCGTTGTTTGACCCGACTGAGTCGTTCAGAAGAGTTTTACATCCAGTTTAAAGGCGGAATCAGTAAACCGGACACTAAAACAGCTTGTAATCTTTAATCTGTTGCTTGTATTGATAATAACAATGTTTACAACCTGACAGAAAACCGGCAGCACTTCGTTACACTTTCGGAAGTCGCGTACCAAATGAAATGACAAGTGCCCTATATATAGAGGTAAGGATTTCGCTTGAAAGAAACCAAAACATGTTCAAGCGAAATCTGTTGTGTGTGATTTCGCTTGAAATGTCACATAATCAGTTTCAAGCGAAATCTTCACTTAAACCTCATTTCTCAATTACTCGAACCTCGTGCACTGAATATCCTATTCTATCCTATTACATGATACAAGACGAAGTCAATAGACGTAGTGCACTAACAGACTCCCCCTCGGATATTGACGAAGTCCTCAGTGACTATTCTCTGTTATGACACCTTCTTCAGTCTTGATCATTCTGCCTTCTCATTTAAGTTGTAACATTGTAAGCATCTAATAATCTTTCTCTTCTTCTATCAGCTTCAGGCTCCCCCTTTCGTTAAGCTTCCGTGCTTTGGGATCGACACCTAGCTTTCCAGATACAAGCTCCTAACTTTCAGCTTGTCTTCAGACTCCCCCTTAGACTCAGCTCTCGGGATCGTAGTCTGAACTATCATCTGCAATTTCTCAAACATTTATGAGTAACAGCATTTTGAATTCTCAAACAAATTCTCTAATCCACTTCCCCTATCAACAAACTGTATAGATTTAGCAGTATTAAAGAATCCAACTCCCTCACAGTTAATCATCCAAGTCCAAACTAATGACCTTGGAGATATCACAAACTGTTTTTGAATTTTTGATTTAAAAACTTCAAGTTTCAAATTAATGAACTTGTTTTATTTTCAGAAACACAATCAGCTTACTTAGATTTTGAAACTCAGCACTCAGACATCAGTTGTCGAAAATAAAGCAAAAATCAAAATCTTTTTGTATTTTCTGAAAATATAAAGCAGTAAAAAAATATGTACAAACATATTTACAGACAATATTTTTGTTTGAGTATGCGTCAGAGGATCATATCAGTTTTTGACAAATCACAAGTACCGTTGAGCTTAGTAACACAGTAAATATTAAACAATTCACTTAGATTGTCGATATACTGATCCACTTAAATTTTCACACAAATTTCAACTAATTCAGGATACAAATTAGGTATTTTAGGAACTTAAACCTATTCATGTGTCCCACCTCTTGAATATACTCCCGTATCCAGAATCCCAATAATCAGTCTTACAGGTGAGTATACTACAATGATATCTGTACATAAATTAGGTATGCGAGGGCCGAGGGATCTCAGGTCGATACTTCCGTATACGCAGAGAGATATCAGCTTCGACTTTACGGTATGTCCCCTTTAGAGGATCTTTTTGCTTACAACAGCAGCGACTATCAATTTTATTGTTTCATCGGCATGCTGAGGGTTTAATGCTATGTTTCAAGCATTTGCATAAAGTATTATCCAAGGACTAGGTCAGAACTACCGTTCAGCAGAAGTCCCGGAATAATACCCCAGACATCATTGAGTATAAAGACCTAGTATATCAGATTATGAGACCTTTCAAACGAGATTTCAGGGGTTACCTATATATCCAAGTAGTGTTCCCCACGAAATAAGTAAGTATTTGAATTTAGGTTTATATCCCGAAAAAGTTTACTAAATGTATAAAAATCTACCGACACATCCACGGTGAGATCGTTTAACACATTTAAACTTTCCATTTCTTTAGCATACTGTAACTGTCTACTGATGTACTATCATTTCCTCTTTTTACACAAAAACTCAAATTTTTGAATTTTATCATGTTTTTGACTTTTTCAAATTTTCAAATGTTTTTGTATTTTCTGACAATATTACTCCCCCTAAAATGCAAAATCACATAAAGAAAATTTGACAACCAATACTGATAGCTTTGTCTCGCCATCCATTTTCTGCTAAAAGTGTACTGAATTGCAGAAAATCTAATATAAAGTACCCCCATGATTTACAACCCATTGATCTTAACAGTTTGAAAACCATTTTTCAATCTGATGAAAGTAATCATGTTTGTTCAGCCGTGAGGGTTTCGGCATATTCAATCAAAACATATTTTTTTTTTGTAATTTTTGAATATTTGACAAAAATTAAAAACAAACATATTTTTGGTTTTTAAGTTTTCCAATTTTTAGGATTTTTGAAATATTGTTTATTTATTTACAGAAAACATATAAACTTCCTGTTTCAACCAACACAGGATCCAACAGCCTCCTCTCCTTGTTGTTGTGCCAGGCTGCTCCAAGTTCCAATTTTACAATCTTCAGAATTGTTGAGCACCTGCACATTCAACTAACTGAATTACTTGAACAATTTAGCCCAGGTCTGTTGAACCTTAGGCATTTCAACACAATAATTTTCATTCAGTGCTGGAAATTCTTTGTCATTTTTCACAAAAACTTTCTCAATTTTAACTTCAACTTTCTCATCTTTTACCAAATCAACTTGTTTCTTAACAGACCATGTCTGACCTTTTGGTGTACCTCGTTTGTAAAAATGTGAAACTTTTTGAACATTTTGATTTTGAACAACAACTCTTGGTTTCCAAAACTCTTGAGGTTTTGTCATATCAACAGTTGTTTTCCAATTTTGTGTTGTTCTGAATCTGGGTGTGTGAGAATTCCAGGTCTGTATTGAATCAAACCTGTTCTGGTTTAATTTCCAATTTTGATTTGAAGCAAACTTGTTTGTATTGTACCTCCAAGTCTGTTTCGAGTCAAATCTGGTTGACCTTTGTCTCACATTCTCAGATTTTTGTTTCTCAGCATCAATCTTCTTTTTGTCAACATCCACAGGTTTTAGATTAGGACACTTGCGTGCAAGATGTCCTTTTTGATCACATTTGAAACATGTTCTCATGGACACATCTTTGACCTGTGGTTGTTGCTTTTGCTTTTTAGCAAAGAATTCATCATTAGACTGTTTCATTTTGAATTCTTTTTCTTTTTCTAAACTGCCTCCTTGAACAAAACTCATTTTTGCTTGAAAATTCGGCTTCTCATTTTTGTTCCAATGTTGTTTCTTCTTATAACCCAACCCAGCCTTCATGTTCTTCTTTTTGAAACCAGGTTTGGTATACGAACCTCTATGACTCTTACCGACAAACTTAGAAATTTCAGACTTCTCAATCTCAACCATTTTGAAAACTTTGTCGACTTTTTCTGAAATCACATTCTGAATCGGGAATACAGCATCTAAGAACAATTTATCCGATCCAATCATGGTATAAACCAATCCTTTTGAATCATCATTCAAATTTTTCTCGGATTTTGTGTTTTTCAGATCACCATCATGAAGATTTCCTTCATTTTCATCCTGTGATTCAGATTTACCTGTATCAACCGACTCTTCTTTCAACACACTTTCAACGACTTTACCTACCACCTCTGAATCATGAGAATCATCAGATTTGGAATAGGTTATGTCAATGTTGTCTGGCAATTGATCAACCATGTTGAAAGCTTTTTCGACCTTTTCCTCATCATAAAATGCAAATTTTCCCGGTGGTGGAACTTGATGAAACTCTGAACCAATACCTTTCTTATTCTGCTCAGACTCACCATCACCCGGTTTTATATTGAAAATTCGTTCAAGCACATATGACGACACGTGGTAACTCTTTAACTTGTTGTTATCCTGTTCTAAATCAGCAATTTGTCGCTTTAACTTAGCAACATCCTCAATATAGGAATTAACAACATCTTGTTTTATCGAATACATTCGTTTAAGCTCTTTGGTTGTTTCAGACATATAATTCATTCTTGATTGAGCATATTTCATTTCATCTTTTACTTTATCATATGACTCTTTCGTAATCTGCTATGATAATTTCATTGAGTCATATTCCTTTTTCATTTCTTGACAAGCAATTTCTTTTTGTTCACATTCATTTGTCGTTTTCAAAACATTTTCTTTCAAAACTTCATTTTCTTTCTCTAATTTGTTACATTTTTCTGAAAGTTTTTCATCATTTTCTTTAAAAACTTTTTCTTTTTCTAGCATTTCTTTGCATTTTTCTTTGAAAATCTTTTCAATTTTTGTGAACTCAAGATCTCTTGTTCTAAATTGCTCATCTTTTTCAGTACAAGCTCTGCACGGTTCCATGCATTTCTTGCACTGATCAATCAGTTTCAAGTTTTCAGAATCAGAATTTACCTCAGTGATTGGCACTTTGGTGTTTTCAACAACCTCTGTCTGCTTCAGATCGACATCATCTTGCTTCTTTTCAACACTAACTTCATCACCAACTTCCAAATTCTCATTCTTTTCTTCTTTCTTCACCTCTTCTTCAATCTGCTGTTCTTCAGTAACAGCTTTCTCAACCTCTTCATTCACAACAACTTCTTCATTTTTGATTTCCTTCACAGCTTCAACTTCAACAGTTTCTGTGTTAACCTCTTCAGCAACTTTCTTCAGATTGTTCACCATTTCTTCAACATTCTTCTTCATTCTCTCTTCGTCCCTTTTTCTTAGACATGATAACATGGCATATCTGATATCCTTTTCATATCTCTTAGCATATGTGTCATCTTTCAATACTCTTCTATAGTATTCAGCTTTTAACGGGACTGCAAGAAGAACATCATCGAAGATTATGTCTTTCTTGGGAACAACCGGTTCTCCTTCTCTGTTATAGTAGCATTCTCTCTTTTTATCCCATCTTTTGCTACCGACAGCCATCTCATACTCCTCCTGCATATCATCCATTCTGTTGTAGACCACATTTCTTTCTCTGTAAGTCTTCTCACTTAAGATCTCTTCCCGAGTTTTCTCTTTGATCTCAACTTTTTCTTCATGGATTTCAGTAGTGTCTTTGTCTTTGTTTTCATCTTGAATCTCAGCAACAAAAACAAACTTTCTTTCTTCTGTCATAGCTCTCCCGTGAGCTGTTTTACGAACATTTTCTAAGCGATCTTCTTCTGGACAAACTGTACTCCAATCAAATCCTTCATCCTCGTAAATTACAGCATAAGCTCTTGATTTCTCTTTCGGTTTATCCTCAATCAACTTTGGCTCTTCTCTGCTTCGATGGTAGATCGCCTTTCGATAATAATCATCGTTGAAAGGACGTTCATTTCTTTCACCAACTTCAGAATTTCTGCATTCTCTTTTGAAATGACCCTTTTGCTTGCATTTGAAGCAGGTCACTTTGGATTTGTCAAATCCAAGCTTTGTTGAAGCACCTCCAAGTGATTGTTTCCCGGTAATCTCCATGTACCTCTGAGCTCTTCGAATACAACTAGCTAAACACCAACGAATGTCAATGAGCTCCATCTCTTCTAGATCAATCTGGTCGTAGTCTTCTTTGGTCAATTCGGAGTTTTCAATTTTGCCAGCTACTAGACCTTCATATGACTCCAAAACAGATGCAAGAAAACTCATTTGCTGCTTTGCTGCATTGATGCTCATTGCAGGAGAATTCTTCAGTTTAAGAGCAATGTTGCACAGAATTTCTTCAGAATCATCAGAATTTGTCTTTGAAGATGAATGATATCCAGAATGATGATTTGTTGACGTTGTTGGTGGTTCTTTCATCTTTTCACCACTAAATGCTGTTTTTGGTGAACCAACGCCTTTATCAGAAAACACACTGCTTTTGTAGTACAAGCCAACGTTCTGTTGATGTGAAGAATCAGTCATCTTGTTTTGCTTCTGCAACTCCAAATCATGACTTTCAATCTTTTCAAACAAAGCATCAAGAGTAATATTATCATACACAGCATCATTTTTCAAAATAAAAACAAACGTTTGCCACTGATCAGCTCGTGGTAACGCTTCAATCACTTTGTCTATCAATTCCTCTCTTGTTTTATTTATCTGTAATCTTTCCAATTCAATTTTAAGATGACAAAATCTCTCAATCATTTGTCTCACTGACTCTCCTTTTATGTTATCAAACAAATCAAATTCTTTCTTTAATAAAGCAATTTTGTTCTTTTTAATCTGTTTACCCCCTTCAGCTTTAACACGTAAAGCTTCCCAGACAGACTTAGATGACCCGTCATGAGTTAGTAAAGCAAAAATATCGTTTCTGATTGCGGACTGGATCAATGCTATCATTCTCTGTTCAGCTCCAAATTCAGCTTTATCTTCTCTAGTAAATTTCTTGAATACAAGATCTTCGCCTTTATCGTCTTTTGGTTTTTCATACCCATACTCCAAACAAAACCAACTTTCATGAGCATACGCCTTTGCCCAGTTGATGAAGCGTTCTTTCCACCAGGTATAATCCTCAATGCTATCAAGAGCTGGTGGCTTTGAATGAGTTCCGTAAAAGTTATCATTCTTGATATTTTCATTTAGCACTTTAGAAATGGTTTTTGGTGTAATATTTGAAGCCTCAGACGATTCGGTTGCGAATGCGTTGTAAAACGTATTGAAGAATTCCTCAGCCATAATGCAAACCTGACAGATTGATCAAACAAACCCAATCAGTACAATCAAATATCAAATAAACTAAAAATGACTGACACTTGATCGCCGTGAAATGATCCGACACAAAATTCCACTTTTCAATCGAACTAGGAAACTCAAGCGAAATCTCAAGTTGAAACAGAATGAGACTTCAAGCGAAATCTTTTGACTAACTACTTCAAGCGAATTCAGCAATCCAATTTCGCTTCAACTTGTTCAATCGAAATCTATGTCCAATTCTGGTTCAAGCGAAAACCCACAAGATCAGTTTCGCTTCAACTAATTCAAGCGAAAACCAAAATAACAAGTCCAGCAGATTCAAGCGAAAACTCTCAACATTATTTCGCTTCAAATGTTCAAGCGAAATAGTCCAAAAACAAGCCAAATTGTCTGATTTTGAAGCGAAATCAACTATAATCTACGAACTCTTTCAAGCGAAATCTAGTTTCTGTCCAGTTTTTGTCATTTTTACTTTGAATTTCGGTCTCAAACTTACAAGGCTTTGTTAGAATACTGTTTTACACATTCGGTGAAAAACTCAGACCATTTTTACCGTGAAATCACGTCCAGATTGAAAAAGAAGGTGTAGAAGTCAGAAAATAGATGATATCAAGCTAAACTCTTCTTCCTGAGCTCTGATACCACTTGTTGGATCGTTGTTTGACCCGACTGAGTCGTTCAGAAGAGTTTTACATCCAGTTTAAAGGCGGAATCAGTAAACCGGACACTAAAACAGCTTGTAATCTTTAATCTGTTGCTTGTATTGATAATAACAATGTTTACAACCTGACAGAAAACCGGCAGCACTTCGTTACACTTTCGGAAGTCACGTACCAAATGAAATGACAAGTGCCCTATATATAGAGGTAAGGATTTCGCTTGAAAGAAACCAAAACATGTTCAAGCGAAATCTGTTGTGTGTGATTTCGCTTGAAATGTCACATAATCAGTTTCAAGCGAAATCTTCACTTAAACCTCATTTCTCAATTACTCGAACCTCGTGCACTGAATATCCTATTCTATCCTATTACATGACACAAGACGAAGTCAATAGACGTAGTGCACTAACAAATCGATTACAATTGCCATATATATAGGCAAAACTAACATACTAAAGTTTTAAAGCCTATTTACCTAGACTATAAAATAAACAAAATAGATGGCAAAATTTTCAACAAAGACTAAAATAAAGAAAATAGACGACAAAAGTTAGGTTTGAAAATATAGGCATCTTTCAACAACTTTCTGTGAATAATTGGACCGTGAAACGTCATGGCTTTCGTCATGTGTTTTGTCTTGTGTCTTCTGGCGTCATCTCTTGCGTCATGTCTTCTAGAAATCTCTGTGTGTGCTGTCTATCGACTGTGGGCTTGAACAATCCTGTTCATTATCTTGTTCATCGTCTTGAAAATCTTCTAGGTTAAAGATGTGTTGTAATTTTAGAGTATCTCCTTCCCCTGCAAAGGGTAATAGCATACTCCAATTTATTTTTGTGTAGATTTGTGTATAGTGTCCTTCACCTATTAATTTGAAATTTTCCCAAGAAAAATGGTCTGGAATTTCTGGAGTCTTTTGATGTTCTTTGACAAACTGTTGAAAATCTTTGGTAGGTTCTTTAACTGTGTGGTCTAACCATGGTAAAGATGCAAAATCTATAGCTGTCCTTATCATGGAGTTTTGCAACCAGTTGCTACTTCTGTTGTGTTCAATAAATAGTCTTTTTCTTGCTGGCCTGTATGTGTATGAGTCTGCAAATGGAAATGAGGAAATTATTTTGCAGCCAATGGTTGGTTTTATGCTTCGTGCTGCTATATTTCCGGCTGTTAAGACGATCTTTTCCCCAAGTTGATTGAGAAGATCTTCTGTTCTTCTGTCTAACTTGATTTCCAAATAATCAATCATACCATGATGATAAAATTGAATTATTTGTTCATCTGTTAATTTTGTAGGATGGTTTATTTGAAGTAATAGAAGACCTGTTCTGTCTCCTTCGTCATTTGTTCTTTCCACCACTGTAAACCCTTGTTGTTCACTGTCAAATTTGAATGCCATGTCTACCAACTGTTGCTGTAAATTGTACAGGATTAAAGGAAACTCTGCACAAACTTTCTGTGAAACAAGATTCTCAAATTCTGGGAATCTTTCTGTAACTGGTTTTAGGCATTGCTGCCAAGGTGTATCAAGAATCCTTGTCCTGAAACACTCAAAAGTCCTGTGTACCTCTGTTTTGTCTTTGTTTTCTTTTTTCTCAAGCCTTTGTAATAACTGTGTATTTTTTGCTTCTAGTAACATCATTTTTTGTTTTAGCATGCTATTTTCAATTTTCAGTTGTATATCTTGTGCATTTTTTGTTTTTTCTTCAAGTTGTGTTTTTAATGAAGAAATAATTTCTTGTTGAGCTTTTATGTAATGCTCAGGGTTTGTTTTTGCCATATCAGAAAAACTTTTAACCTCTTCTGGTTCTATGTAAAAACTTTGTAGACCAAACTCTTCTCTTGCTGCTTGAAGAGCTTCAGCAAAACTTGTATATCCTTTCCACCATGCTCCTCCTACTACACAAGTTATGTGTCTTGTAACTGTTTCCCATTTGTTAAAAATTCCAATTTTTGTACCTCTAAATATAACATAATGTGTATAATTTGGTTTCTGTTTAAACTGTCTTTCAGGTGTTTTTGAACTTTGTTCTTGAAAGTAAATGCTTAAAGCATTTAAAACCTGTACTTTGAATGATGAAGCTTGTGGCATGGTTTGAATATGCCATAAATTGTCTAATAAACATTGTTGTTTATCTGTTAGTTTCATTCCCATAATAGGACGAAACTTCTTGTCAGCTTCATTGCATATCTGTAAAGCATATGTTCCAAACTCGATCACCGGTTTGGGTGGGAAATTTGTGTATAATGGTCGTTTACCAGCTGCTTTTGATTGTTGTGTATAAAACTGTCTTGTCATTGTCTGTGGTAATGATCTGTGAGGAGAACTGTATATCTTTTCTATTGACTGTAGATACGCCTGTTGAATTTGTTCTTCCTCTGATAGATAATTCTCCTGCTGCTTTTGTTTTGGATGTATAAGTTTTAACTTCTCTTTATCGTTTTTCCTGTCCATCTGAAACAAACCATTTGTTTATATTTCGAGATAACATATCAGCTATCCCATTATTTTTTCCTTTAATATGTTCAAAATTTTTAAAATATCCATTTCCTTGTATAGTATTTTGTAGATTAACCCATCTAGTTCTGTTTACCTTTTTACTTTGATCATTTTTTACAAACTTAACTATTGCTTCACAGTCAGTTCTTACTGTAAATTCTTTATTAAGAAAAATCTTAAATTTTTCTAATGCATAAATTAATGCCTGTATTTCAAAATCAATTGTAGTCCAGTTTGATTTGTTTTGAAAATTACCACTTGCATAAGCGCAAATTTTCTCTTCTTCCTTGGGACTGTATTTGTTTGGTTTACATAGAAGGACTGCTCCCCATCCTTCTTTGCATCCATCTGTTTCAATAATTATATAATCTGTAACTAATGGTAACTCAGGGTGATAAAATTTGATGGAGACATGCACAGCGGATAATAATGGATGAGAGTATGCACATCGGAGTAGAAGGTTGCAGAAGAAAGATTTTTTTTTTTTTTTTTTTATGTGGGTTGGAATATAATATGAAGAACTGGAAAAAGTTGGAATATTAAGGGAGTGGAGCTAAAGAGATATGGAGAAAGTTTAGTGTGCCATTGAAGTAGTAATATTATTGCTCTTAATGGTTACTCGTATCTTACAATCGTGTTGGATCGTTGTTTGACCCGACTGAGTCGTTCAGAAGAGTTTTACATCCAGTTTAAAGGCGGAATCAGTAAACCGGACACTAAAACAGCTTGTAATCTTTAATCTGTTGCTTGTATTGATAATAACAATGTTTACAACCTGACAGAAAACCGGCAGCACTTCGTTACACTTTCGGAAGTCGCGTACCAAATGAAATGACAAGTGCCCTATATATAGAGGTAAGGATTTCGCTTGAAAGAAACCAAAACATGTTCAAGCGAAATCTGTTGTGTGTGATTTCGCTTGAAATGTCACATAATCAGTTTCAAGCGAAATCTTCACTTAAACCTCATTTCTCAATTACTCGAACCTCGTGCACTGAATATCCTATTCTATCCTATTACATGATACAAGACGAAGTCAATAGACGTAGTGCACTAACAGACTCCCCCTCGGATATTGACGAAGTCCTCAGTGACTATTCTCTGTTATGACACCTTCTTCAGTCTTGATCATTCTGCCTTCTCATTTAAGTTGTAACATTGTAAGCATCTAATAATCTTTCTCTTCTTCTATCAGCTTCAGGCTCCCCCTTTCGTTAAGCTTCCGTGCTTTGGGATCGACACCTAGCTTTCCAGATACAAGCTCCTAACTTTCAGCTTGTCTTCAGACTCCCCCTTAGACTCAGCTCTCGGGATCGTAGTCTGAACTATCATCTGCAATTTCTCAAACATTTATGAGTAACAGCATTTTGAATTCTCAAACAAATTCTCTAATCCACTTCCCCTATCAACAAACTGTATAGATTTAGCAGTATTAAAGAATCCAACTCCCTCACAGTTAATCATCCAAGTCCAAACTAATGACCTTGGAGATATCACAAACTGTTTTTGAATTTTTGATTTAAAAACTTCAAGTTTCAAATTAATGAACTTGTTTTATTTTCAGAAACACAATCAGCTTACTTAGATTTTGAAACTCAGCACTCAGACATCAGTTGTCGAAAATAAAGCAAAAATCAAAATCTTTTTGTATTTTCTGAAAATATAAAGCAGTAAAAAAATATGTACAAACATATTTACAGACAATATTTTTGTTTGAGTATGCGTCAGAGGATCATATCAGTTTTTGACAAATCACAAGTACCGTTGAGCTTAGTAACACAGTAAATATTAAACAATTCACTTAGATTGTCGATATACTGATCCACTTAAATTTTCACACAAATTTCAACTAATTCAGGATACAAATTAGGTATTTTAGGAACTTAAACCTATTCATGTATCCCACCTCTTGAATATACTCCCGTATCCAGAATCCCAATAATCAGTCTTACAGGTGAGTATACTACAATGATATCTGTACATAAATTAGGTATGCGAGGGCCGAGGGATCTCAGGTCGATACTTCCGTATACGCAGAGAGATATCAGCTTCGACTTTACGGTATGTCCCCTTTAGAGGATCTTTTTGCTTACAACAGCAGCGACTATCAATTTTATTGTTTCATCGGCATGCTGAGGGTTTAATGCTATGTTTCAAGCATTTGCATAAAGTATTATCCAAGGACTAGGTCAGAACTACCGTTCAGCAGAAGTCCCGGAATAATACCCCAGACATCATTGAGTATAAAGACCTAGTATATCAGATTATGAGACCTTTCAAACGAGATTTCAGGGGTTACATATATATCCAAGTAGTGTTCCCTACGAAATAAGTAAGTATTTGAATTTAGGTTTATATCCCGAAAAAGTTTACTAAATGTATAAAAATCTACCGACACATCCACGGTGAGATCGTTTAACACATTTAAACTTTCCATTTCTTTAGCATACTGTAACTGTCTACTGATGTACTATCATTTCCTCTTTTTACACAAAAACTCAAATTTTTGAATTTTATCATGTTTTTGACTTTTTCAAATTTTCAAATGTTTTTGTATTTTCTGACAATATTACTCCCCCTAAAATGCAAAATCACATAAAGAAAATTTGACAACCAATACTGATAGCTTTGTCTCGCCATCCATTTTCTGCTAAAAGTGTACTGAATTGCAGAAAATCTAATATAAAGTACCCCCATGATTTACAACCCATTGATCTTAACAGTTTGAAAACCATTTTTCAATCTGATGAAAGTAATCATGTTTGTTCAGCCGTGAGGGTTTCGGCATATTCAATCAAAACATATTTTTTTTTTTTGTAATTTTTGAATATTTGACAAAAATTAAAAACAAACATATTTTTGGTTTTTAAGTTTTCCAAATTTTAGGATTTTTGAAATATTGTTTATTTATTTACAGAAAACATATAAACTTCCTGTTTCAACCAACACAGGATCCAGCAGCCTCCTCTCCTTGTTGTTGTGCTAGGCTGCTCCAAGTTCCAATTTTACAATCTTCAGAATTGTTGAGCACCTGCACATTCAACTAACTGAATTACTTGAACAATTTAGCCCAGGTCTGTTGAACCTTAGGCATTTCAACACAATAATTTTCATTCAGTGCTGGAAATTCTTTGTCATTTTTCACAAAAACTTTCTCAATTTTAACTTCAACTTTCTCATCTTTTACCAAATCAACTTGTTTCTTAACAGACCATGTCTGACCTTTTGGTGTACCTCGTTTGTAAAAATGTGAAACTTTTTGAACATTTTGATTTTGAACAACAACTCTTGGTTTCCAAAACTCTTGAGGTTTTGTCATATCAACAGTTGTTTTCCAATTTTGTGTTGTTCTGAATCTGGGTGTGTGAGAATTCCAGGTCTGTATTGAATCAAACCTGTTCTGGTTTAATTTCCAATTTTGATTTGAAGCAAACTTGTTTGTATTGTACCTCCAAGTCTGTTTCGAGTCAAATCTGGTTGACCTTTGTCTCACATTCTCAGATTTTTGTTTCTCAGCATCAATCTTCTTTTTGTCAACATCCACAGGTTTTAGATTAGGACACTTGCGTGCAAGATGTCCTTTTTGATCACATTTGAAACATGTTCTCATGGACACATCTTTGACCTGTGGTTGTTGCTTTTGCTTTTTAGCAAAGAATTCATCATTAGACTGTTTCATTTTGAATTCTTTTTCTTTTTCTAAACTGCCTCCTTGAACAAAACTCATTTTTGCTTGAAAATTCGGCTTCTCATTTTTGTTCCAATGTTGTTTCTTCTTATAACCCAACCCAGCCTTCATGTTCTTCTTTTTGAAACCAGGTTTGGTATACGAACCTCTATGACTCTTACCGACAAACTTAGAAATTTCAGACTTCTCAATCTCAACCATTTTGAAAACTTTGTCGACTTTTTCTGAAATCACATTCTGAATCGGGAATACAGCATCTAAGAACAATTTATCCGATCCAATCATGGTATAAACCAATCCTTTTGAATCATCATTCAAATTTTTCTCGGATTTTGTGTTTTTCAGATCACCATCATGAAGATTTCCTTCATTTTCATCCTGTGATTCAGATTTACCTGTATCAACCGACTCTTCTTTCAACACACTTTCAACGACTTTACCTACCACCTCTGAATCATGAGAATCATCAGATTTGGAATAGGTTATGTCAATGTTGTCTGGCAATTGATCAACCATGTTGAAAGCTTTTTCGACCTTTTCCTCATCATAAAATGCAAATTTTCCCGGTGGTGGAACTTGATGAAACTCTGAACCAATACCTTTCTTATTCTGCTCAGACTCACCATCACCCGGTTTTATATTGAAAATTCGTTCAAGCACATATGACGACACGTGGTAACTCTTTAACTTGTTGTTATCCTGTTCTAAATCAGCAATTTGTCGCTTTAACTTAGCAACATCCTCAATATAGGAATTAACAACATCTTGTTTTATCGAATACATTCGTTTAAGCTCTTTGGTTGTTTCAGACATATAATTCATTCTTGATTGAGCATATTTCATTTCATCTTTTACTTTATCATATGACTCTTTCGTAATCTGCTATGATAATTTCATTGAGTCATATTCCTTTTTCATTTCTTGACAAGCAATTTCTTTTTGTTCACATTCATTTGTCGTTTTCAAAACATTTTCTTTCAAAACTTCATTTTCTTTCTCTAATTTGTTACATTTTTCTGAAAGTTTTTCATCATTTTCTTTAAAAACTTTTTCTTTTTCTAGCATTTCTTTGCATTTTTCTTTGAAAATCTTTTCAATTTTTGTGAACTCAAGATCTCTTGTTCTAAATTGCTCATCTTTTTCAGTACAAGCTCTGCACGGTTCCATGCATTTCTTGCACTGATCAATCAGTTTCAAGTTTTCAGAATCAGAATTTACCTCAGTGATTGGCACTTTGGTGTTTTCAACAACCTCTGTCTGCTTCAGATCGGCATCATCTTGCTTCTTTTCAACACTAACTTCATCACCAACTTCCAAATTCTCATTCTTTTCTTCTTTCTTCACCTCTTCTTCAATCTGCTGTTCTTCAGTAACAGCTTTCTCAACCTCTTCATTCACAACAACTTCTTCATTTTTGATTTCCTTCACAGCTTCAACTTCAACAGTTTCTGTGTTAACCTCTTCAGCAACTTTCTTCAGATTGTTCACCATTTCTTCAACATTCTTCTTCATTCTCTCTTCGTCCCTTTTTCTTAGACATGATAACATGGCATATCTGATATCCTTTTCATATCTCTTAGCATATGTGTCATCTTTCAATACTCTTCTATAGTATTTAGCTTTTAACGGGACTGCAAGAAGAACATCATCGAAGATTATGTCTTTCTTGGGAACAACCGGTTCTCCTTCTCTGTTATAGTAGCATTCTCTCTTTTTATCCCATCTTTTGCTACCGACAGCCATCTCATACTCCTCCTGCATATCATCCATTCTGTTGTAGACCACATTTCTTTCTCTGTAAGTCTTCTCACTTAAGATCTCTTCCCGAGTTTTCTCTTTGATCTCAACTTTTTCTTCATGGATTTCAGTAGTGTCTTTGTCTTTGTTTTCATCTTGAATCTCAGCAACAAAAACAAACTTTCTTTCTTCTGTCATAGCTCTCCCGTGAGCTGTTTTACGAACATTTTCTAAGCGATCTTCTTCTGGACAAACTGTACTCCAATCAAATCCTTCATCCTCGTAAATTACAGCATAAGCTCTTGATTTCTCTTTCGGTTTATCCTCAATCAACTTTGGCTCTTCTCTGCTTCGATGGTAGATCGCCTTTCGATAATAATCATCGTTGAAAGGACGTTCATTTCTTTCACCAACTTCAGAATTTCTGCATTCTCTTTTGAAATGACCCTTTTGCTTGCATTTGAAGCAGGTCACTTTGGATTTGTCAAATCCAAGCTTTGTTGAAGCACCTCCAAGTGATTGTTTCCCGGTAATCTCCATGTACCTCTGAGCTCTTCGAATACAACTAGCTAAACACCAACGAATGTCAATGAGCTCCATCTCTTCTAGATCAATCTGGTCGTAGTCTTCTTTGGTCAATTCGGAGTTTTCAATTTTGCCAGCTACTAGACCTTCATATGACTCCAAAACAGATGCAAGAAAACTCATTTGCTGCTTTGCTGCATTGATGCTCATTGCAGGAGAATTCTTCAGTTTAAGAGCAATGTTGCACAGAATTTCTTCAGAATCATCAGAATTTGTCTTTGAAGATGAATGATATCCAGAATGATGATTTGTTGACGTTGTTGGTGGTTCTTTCATCTTTTCACCACTAAATGCTGTTTTTGGTGAACCAACGCCTTTATCAGAAAACACACTGCTTTTGTAGTACAAGCCAACGTTCTGTTGATGTGAAGAATCAGTCATCTTGTTTTGCTTCTGCAACTCCAAATCATGACTTTCAATCTTTTCAAACAAAGCATCAAGAGTAATATTATCATACACAGCATCATTTTTCAAAATAAAAACAAACGTTTGCCACTGATCAGCTCGTGGTAACGCTTCAATCACTTTGTCTATCAATTCCTCTCTTGTTTTATTTATCTGTAATCTTTCCAATTCAATTTTAAGATGACAAAATCTCTCAATCATTTGTCTCACTGACTCTCCTTTTATGTTATCAAACAAATCAAATTCTTTCTTTAATAAAGCAATTTTGTTCTTTTTAATCTGTTTACCCCCTTCAGCTTTAACACGTAAAGCTTCCCAGACAGACTTAGATGACCCGTCATGAGTTAGTAAAGCAAAAATATCGTTTCTGATTGCGGACTGGATCAATGCTATCATTCTCTGTTCAGCTCCAAATTCAGCTTTATCTTCTCTAGTAAATTTCTTGAATACAAGATCTTCGCCTTTATCGTCTTTTGGTTTTTCATACCCATACTCCAAACAAAACCAACTTTCATGAGCATACGCCTTTGCCCAGTTGATGAAGCGTTCTTTCCACCAGGTATAATCCTCAATGCTATCAAGAGCTGGTGGCTTTGAATGAGTTCCGTAAAAGTTATCATTCTTGATATTTTCATTTAGCACTTTAGAAATGGTTTTTGGTGTAATATTTGAAGCCTCAGACGATTCGGTTGCGAATGCGTTGTAAAACGTATTGAAGAATTCCTCAGCCATAATGCAAACCTGACAGATTGATCAAACAAACCCAATCAGTACAATCAAATATCAAATAAACTAAAAATGACTGACACTTGATCGCCGTGAAATGATCCGACACAAAATTCCACTTTTCAATCGAACTAGGAAACTCAAGCGAAATCTCAAGTTGAAACAGAATGAGACTTCAAGCGAAATCTTTTGACTAACTACTTCAAGCGAATTCAGCAATCCAATTTCGCTTCAACTTGTTCAATCGAAATCTATGTCCAATTCTGGTTCAAGCGAAAACCCACAAGATCAGTTTCGCTTCAACTAATTCAAGCGAAAACCAAAATAACAAGTCCAGCAGATTCAAGCGAAAACTCTCAACATTATTTCGCTTCAAATGTTCAAGCGAAATAGTCCAAAAACAAGCCAAATTGTCTGATTTTGAAGCGAAATCAACTATAATCTACGAACTCTTTCAAGCGAAATCTAGTTTCTGTCCAGTTTTTGTCATTTTTACTTTGAATTTCGGTCTCAAACTTACAAGGCTTTGTTAGAATACTGTTTTACACATTCGGTGAAAAACTCAGACCATTTTTACCGTGAAATCACGTCCAGATTGAAAAAGAAGGTGTAGAAGTCAGAAAATAGATGATATCAAGCTAAACTCTTCTTCCTAAGCTCTGATACCACTTGTTGGATCGTTGTTTGACCCGACTGAGTCGTTCAGAAGAGTTTTACATCCAGTTTAAAGGCGGAATCAGTAAACCGGACACTAAAACAGCTTGTAATCTTTAATCTGTTGCTTGTATTGATAATAACAATGTTTACAACCTGACAGAAAACCGGCAGCACTTCGTTACACTTTCGGAAGTCACGTACCAAATGAAATGACAAGTGCCCTATATATAGAGGTAAGGATTTCGCTTGAAAGAAACCAAAACATGTTCAAGCGAAATCTGTTGTGTGTGATTTCGCTTGAAATGTCACATAATCAGTTTCAAGCGAAATCTTCACTTAAACCTCATTTCTCAATTACTCGAACCTCGTGCACTGAATATCCTATTCTATCCTATTACATGACACAAGACGAAGTCAATAGACGTAGTGCACTAACAAATCGATTACAATTGCCATATATATAGGCAAAACTAACATACTAAAGTTTTAAAGCCTATTTACCTAGACTATAAAATAAACAAAATAGATGGCAAAATTTTCAACAAAGACTAAAATAAAGAAAATAGACGACAAAAGTTAGGTTTGAAAATATAGGCATCTTTCAACAACTTTATGTGAATAATTGGACCATGACACGTCATGGCTTTCGTCATGTGTTTTGTCTTGTGTCTTCTGGCGTCATCTCTTGCGTCATGTCTTCTAGAAATCTCTGTGTGTGCTGTCTATCGACTGTGGGCTTGAACAATCCTGTTCATTATCTTGTTCATCGTCTTGAAAATCTTCTAGGTTAAAGATGTGTTGTAATTTTAGAGTATCTCCTTCCCCTGCAAAGGGTAATAGCATACTCCAATTTATTTTTGTGTAGATTTGTGTATAGTGTCCTTCACCTATTAATTTGAAATTTTCCCAAGAAAAATGGTCTGGAATTTCTGGAGTCTTTTGATGTTCTTTGACAAACTGTTGAAAATCTTTGGTAGGTTCTTTAACCGTGTGGTCTAACCATGGTAAAGATGCAAAATCTATAGCTGTCCTTATCATGGAGTTTTGCAACCAGTTGCTACTTCTGTTGTGTTCAATAAATAGTCTTTTTCTTGCTGGCCTGTATGTGTATGAGTCTGCAAATGGAAATGAGGAAATTATTTTGCAGCCAATGGTTGGTTTTATGCTTCGTGCTGCTATATTTCCTGCTGTTAAGACGATCTTTTCCCCAAGTTGATTGAGAAGATCTTCTGTTCTTCTGTCTAACTTGATTTCCAAATAATCAATCATACCTCGATCACCGGTTTGGGTGGGAAATTTGTGTATAATGGTCGTTTACCAGCTGCTTTTGATTGTTGTGTATAAAATTGTCTTGTCATTGTCTGTGGTAATGATCTGTGAGGAGAACTGTATATCTTTTCTATTGACTGTAGATACGCCTGTTGAATTTATTCTTCCTCTGATAGATAATTCTCCTGCTGCTTTTGTTTTGGATGTATAAGTTTTAACTTCTCTTTATCGTTTTTCCTGTCCATCTGAAACAAACCATTTGTTTATATTTCGAGATAACATATCAGCTATCCCATTATTTTTTCCTTTAATATGTTCAAAATTTATAAAATATCCATTTCCTTGTATAGTATTTTGTAGATTAACCCATCTAGGTCTGTTTACCTTTTTACTTTGATCATTTTTTACAAACTTAACTATTGCTTCACAGTCAGTTCTTACTGTAAATTCTTTATTAAGAAAAATCTTAAATTTTTCTAATGCATAAATTAATGCCTGTATTTCAAAATCAATTGTAGTTCAGTTTGATTTGTTTTGAAAATTACCACTTGCATAAGCGCAAATTTTCTCTTCTTCCTTGGGACTGTATTTGTTTGGTTTACATAGAAGGACTGCTCCCCATCCTTCTTTGCATCCATCTGTTTCAATAATTATATAATCTGTAACTAATTGTAACTCTAATGGTTTAATATTTTTAACTGCTTTTTTAATTTCTCTAACTAATTTAATATCTTCTTGGTTAAAATACCTTTGACCGTTTTTAGTGGTTTTTCCATACAAAGGTCCAACCAATTTTGACAAATTTGGAATAAATTTTCTAGCATAATTTACTAGACTCAAAAAGGCTTGTATTTGTTTTAAGTTTTCAAATTTTTCTGGAAAATTTAAAATTTTTGTAGAAATATGTGGTTGTAATTCTATTTTTCCATTTCTAATTTCTAATCCTAAAAAAGAAAATTTTCTTTTAAAAAGTTCCATTTTTCTTTTTGAAACTACTATACCATTTTTCTTTATTTCTTCAAAAACCTGTTGTAGGTGTTTCTCATGTTCCTGCACTGTATTGCTTGCAACTAAAATATCATCAATGCATACTAAGCAAAAATCAAATTTTAAAAATATGCTGTCCATAAATCTTTGGAAAATAGAAGGTGAATTTTTTAATCCAAAACTAAGGACATTCCATTCATATTGCCCTTCTGAACATGTAAAAGCTGTCCATGGTTTAAAGCTTTCTTCTAACTTTAACTGATTATATCCTGATTTTAAATCAAATTTTGAAAATACTTTTTTATTTTGTATAAGATTTAACAAACTGTCTTTGTTAGGAATATTATATCCATCATCTATTGTATTATCATTTAACCTTTTATAATTATAAACTATTCTAGCTTTTCCTCTTTTTATTTCGCTGTGATTTCTTACTAAAAAAGCTGTAGATCTATGAGGACTTTCTGATTTTCTAATTAATCCTTGATTTACCATTTCAGGGATTTGTTTTTTAAACTCTTCTTTATCTAATGGGCTATATTCTATATTAGCTGTTCTAATTATTATATCGGGATTTTTTAGTTTAAATTTACAAACAAATTTTACACTTGATTTTGTTATATCTTCTCCAACATATCCTATTTTTTCTAAATGTAATATCATAGGATGGTTTACACTTTTTGTAATGTCCTGTCCTTTCTCTATTTCATGACTTAAAAAATCTATTAAAAGTTTTAATGATTCATTTTCTATAAACTGTTTTCTATTTTGTGATTTCAAAAAATCTAAATTCCCTTTATCCCCTCTTTTTTGAACAATTTGTGTTGTATTTATATACCTAAGGGTCGGTATTGTATATAACTGTTTACTTAATGTTATAAAATTCCTAGTAATTGTAACTGCACCATTTAATCCTAATATAAAATTTAATCCTATTACAAAATCTTTTGATTTTATTTCTGGTGGATTAATATTTATTTGTGGCATTTCATATTTTATACTATAATTGTTTGCAAAATCTAAGAATTGTATTCCTACTGGTTCTAAACAATGTGTAATAGATATTAACCCATCTTCTATTGTTCTTGTACTTAGTTCATATGATAATTTTTTATGATATTCTATAGGTGCTAAACTATATGAGATTAAACTCTTTGTAGCTCCTGTATCAACTAATGCTGTTAAATCTAAATATTTATTATTATCTAACCATAAACGACATTGTATATTTATCATATTTATTGATCCTTGTGTTTGTATATAGGTTTGATCATCTGGTTTTTGTAGAGCCATTTTACTTATTTCTTCTATTTTAATTAATCTTTCCAATTCTTCAACTTTGTGTTCTAAGGCTTTTATTTTTAAACTATGTAACTCTGTTATTACTTCTAATTTTTCTATTCTTTCATCTTCATTATCTTTAGAATTTGTTTTCACTTTTGATGTTGTAGCTATATCTTTATCATAAATTTCTTTAAGACATTTAAAACAAATTTCTTTAAAACATTTATTACATTGTGATTTCTTTTCTATACTAGGGTAATATCCACAACTATAACATCTTATGTGATTATTTCCTTTATTTTGTTTCCAATCATGTTCACAAATTTCTTCTGTATTCATATATGTATATGTTACTTTTGCTGTTGGGTTTTCTTCTTCACTGTAAATACTATATATTGATTCATTATCAGATTCATCATCTGTTCTTAGAGCTTCTATTTCATAATCTTGTAATTGCTCTACTAAATTAGCTCTTTCCATATTTTTTCTTTTATTTGGACAATTATTAGCTAAATGTGTTGTTTCTCCACATGTATAACATCTACATTTTCGTGATTGTGGTTTTTTAACATATTTATTTGTATTATAATGTTTTCTATAATCTATACATTATAATAAAGCAAAACAAGCTGAGGCCACTTGGCAGCCATTTAAACCATTGCTTGCCACGTGTCGTTGGTACGCTCATTATTTTTTTCATTTGAGCGGCAAAGCAATTGAAGACACCTCCACTCATTCTTTATTCTCGCTATAGAAATTTCCTTTTTTCTTACACACTGCCTTCTCTCACCTTGGACTTTCCATAAACAGATTACACATTCCTTTCTATATGATGTTGCAGATTAAAAACCCTAGATCTAATTCTATAATTTACCTTGCCGATTCTTCTTTCATTCGATTCGTCGGCTTTTGGTTCATCTATTAGCGATTCATCTTAAAGTCGGTAATTTTCTGTCCTATATCCTTATAATTTTTCTATCAAATCGTCTATTTGTATTTCTTAGATGAGCTTTGTTTATGTGTACTGCGATTTCATCTATTTTGTTGTTTATGTCGTACGGAAATCCCAATTTTGTGGTTTTTGTTAAAGATTATAAACCCTGATTTGTATCAGTTCATCCCTAATTGCATATGAAATGTATCAGTTCGATGAGTTTTCAGTAATTTTCGATTCGTGTTTTATGTATGTCGGACTGATCGGTTGGATGAATTTAAACCAAAACTGAATATTAGTTTTTGTAACTGTCATATTTCATGTATTTCAGTTGTTAATTCACACAAAACCAATAATAAAACATGAGATCAAAATCTGACTTGATTATGAATCGATTTTAGATCTATTTTTGACATCTTGAATCTCAGGTTTGTAGAAAGTGTTGAATTGCAGGTTGTTGTTATTGTTACATCGAAGAAGAAGAGAACAATATAGTTGTTGTTGATTACAATTCATATATCACATCATTGTTTCTGTTGTTGTTGGCAATTGAAGAAGAAAGGATTTTGATTTAATTTGGGTTATGTTTTAGAAGTTATAACAAATATCTTAAATGTGTAGTGTATGGTAAAAAAGGAACTGGCCAAATAGTTGGATATTTGTGTTCTTTTATACACCGATTGTTTATGAATTTTGTCAATTTACTTAAAGTGAATTACTTGAAAAAATATCAAGATTGAAGATGCTTTGGTAATTTGCCAATCATTTTGCAGCCAAATGATGATTCTGAAACCATTTTCTTTAAGTTGATAATCATTTTTAGTTTTCTTTAAGCTGATAATTATTATTCTGTACGAATGTTTTATTAGGGTTTCTGGATCTCATCCCAAATCCCACCCCCATATGCTCTCTCCCCCTTTCTCTTTGCCGATTCAAGAAGATGAAGGCGATGGCGATTTGCCGATTCAAGAAGATGAAGGCGATGGCGATTCAAGCCGATTGGATGATGTGGTATTGGCTACATTGATTTGTTCATATTATTGTTTATCTTTGTTCATATTACATTCTTTTTGACCAATCAGTTCAAATTAGGGTTTTAATTTGTTAAGTTTTGTTACATCTATTGAGATTATCAAAAGAAAGAAGTGTGGGTTGTGTCAATTACATGTGTGTTCATGGTAAGCATATCCACTATCTCAACGTGATTGATTTATGTTTTCTTTCCGATTAACAAGTGAGTTTGTGTTCATAGGGTTTATGGTCCGGATTCAAGTACGAAGAGATGATTCTGTGTTAAGAGCAAAGATGAATATTTTCAAGGTATGATTTTTTGTTCATATAACCCTACAACTCAACTCTTCAGATCTTGGATTCGTCTCAACCAACCTTTTATATTCGGTGACGATTCGTTGTTTTTTAAATATATTTCTAAAGTTTCTGTCTTGGAAGACAAAGAGAACAGAGCGTTCCTGGTATGATTTCGAAATTTTGTATATTTATAACCTAAATCTGTTATAGCTTAAATGAAACCCACATAGGGCTTTTTCTCTAGGGGATGCTTCTTAATGATTGAAGATTATATACATTTGATGTAGATCGATTGTTCGCACATTCAAATGGTCTTAAAGAATGTAACTTTATTACTATATGACATAAAGGAAAAAGTACATATTTGGATTATATATTTCAAAATTTTGCTTTGGATCTGAATCGGATGAGTACTTTCGATTTGCAGTTAAGATTAAAAGGGATACTTTGTAAAGCCATTAAGGTTTTGGCGAGTAATGAATTGGATCTAGATTTTGTTTTCAAGAATCTTATTTTAGTTTTGTTTTTCTTATTTCCTTCTTTTATCTTTAAAATAATCTTTGTTGCTTGTAGGAGTAGGCCATTGACTTATGAAGTCAAGAAATGAATGGTTGTTGGCTCATGGCACTCGAGACTGGTGCGCAAGATTGGATGCCACTCGAGGACCCACATGATTTGAGATTTTCTAGGCGGGTGAGTAATTCACATATTCTCATTACATCATCTATATCTATACTTTTTAATAAACCAAGATAATTTAAGATGCGACTGTGGAAAAACACCAATCAAGTGGTGACCAAAGATGCTTGACTCGAGGCCTCAATTTAGATTAATCACAAGATCGAGAATTTTGAAAGGGTGTCTTTTTAGTCAATGTTTGACTCATGACATCAAACAACTAATTGGTAACATTTGAAGAGAGTAAACAACCATTTCTGCACACCAAGTCAATTTTCCACTTCTTCTTGCTCAATATTGTAGATTTTTATCACTTATTAACCCATGAAGTTTTACAGATTGATGGAGCCTATCTTGAATAGGGAAAATCGTTAAGCGAATGGGATGTATTTAGTCACTCTAGAGGTTAGTATAATCAGTCAAGTTGATTTTGATTTGCAGTCATTCTGATGTCGAGCCCTTCATCGTTATGCACAACATGTTATTGGCACATGGTAGGGCAGCCAAACTATATCATGAATATTTCCAGGCAATTAACTAACTTAGAGTCAATCTTTAAGTTTTAATTGCATATTTTGAATTTGTTATGTTAACTTATTGAATTTGACCTCCACATAAATCGGCTGGGCTTTCTTTTGAGTGTGAATGACTGTACAAGCCTACAAGGTGTTGCAGGTGGGTTGGGTAACAAGTCAAAACGGGTCGAGCACTTTAACTCATAAACACTATATTGTTAAAAAATTATAAAATGTATAAATGATTATAATTCATTGTTATTATGAAAGCTAGATGATTACTATAATAATTCAAACTTTTATCATATTAAAATCATTTGGAAGGTTTTATGCGTTTTGGTATGTATTGGATGGCTTTTGCATACTTTATCCTGTTACATTTTGAGTCAAGTTACAGCCTTTTAAATGGTTCCAATATATATACTTAGGCTGGATAGGAGTTAACAAGTCAGTAAAAGTAATGATGTTTTTCAAATTAATCAAGACTCAACATTGAATAAAACGGGTGCATACAATGCTTAGACTATAGATCTAAATTTTCTAAAACTTTGACCTTTTTAACTTGGGTGCAAGGACAAACAAAGTGCTTACAGGTCACAATTTTGCAGGTCTCTCGACTTATTTGTCACTTTATCAAGTTCAACACTTTAAATTCGTTGACGATTCACTGTTGATTTAGCACATTGTTTGTTGAATTTCAATTCGATCTCAGGTGAACAATCTCGATTTCAGTTGTACATTTCAATCATTGTTAACTACGTTTGATACGTTACGTACCCGCGGGTAGAGGGATGGATTTCGTTACTTGAACGTTTATTTCTTTTAAAGGATTATTTTAACATTTTTAAGTTATATATTTGTGTGTTAGTCCACCAGCGAAATTCGCGGGATCTTAGACTAGTTTCTATTATATGTTGTGCTTTTTCGTATCTTTTTCTTTTTATCATAAACTCCATATGCTTGTGGTGTATAGATTGCTGTTTTACAGAATGCATAAGCATTTCTTTTTAATTGTTCTTGTAATGCTACTTCTTTACATTTTTCTTCTAATATACCAAATGTATAAGTTATTCTTGGTCCTATTCCTAAATTCTGTTGTGTACCATAATTTGTTTTCCATGCTTCATGTATAGATTTTCCTAAATCTCCTGGCAATTTTATAAAATATTTATCACATAAATTATCATCCATGGCTTTTCCTGTTTGTGATAATAATCTTGTAAAATCTAATGTAAATTCATTTATATATTTCATATTTGCTATACTTAATTGTTCTAAATTTCTAATAGCTGTATCCTGTATTAAAGAATTATTTTTTGCTGGATCAACTCCTAATATAAGTGTTCTAATTTGTGATGTAAAATTATAAGGATTATCTCCTAATGCTTTAAGATTATTTATTTCTTCTGGATTTTGTGTTTTCATACTTTGCCATATTCCTAATGCTATTGGTCCTAATGTAGTTTCTAAATACGAAAACATATCCATACTATCTTTTTTATTTGTTTCCCATAATCTTACTACATTTTGTTCCCATGTTAAGATTTCATCTATCCATAACTGTGGTTTTTGTTGTTCTAATAATAACATATTTCCACTGTATATTTGTCCTATAGGTAATCTTCTTCCTTTTCCTATAGAATTAGACTCTTGTTGGTAATTAACTGTTGGTTGTGTCCATGGTTCTCTACCATGACTTTCGTGTGTACCACTATATCCTTCTCCCCATTCTATTTTAGGTCTTGTTAGAGGGTTAAAAGGATTAAACATTTGTGTATCCATAAAACTTTGTTCTTGTTTATAAAAATCTGATAACATAGCTTTTCCATTCATAATATCTTCTACTAATGGTAGATTATAATATTCTTGTAATTTTTTATAACTTTCTTCATAATCTAATCCTAATTCTGTTATACATTCCATAAGCATATCATCTACCTCTTGTTGTATATTTATTTCTGTAAATTTTCTCTCTATAATTTGTTCTATTGTTTTATTTGTTTCTTCTACTTTAAAACAATCTATCGATTCTTCTTCATAATCTAATAGTGTATAATCCATTGTTTCTTCTTGTTCAAATTTTAAGAAATTAAAATCTATTCCATCTTCTTCATTATCTGTATCATATGTAGAAAGTATTTCTTCTTTATTTTCTTCCTCAACATTCATAAAATGATATTCTTCATCATTATTTTTCTCTGTTTGTTTTTCTTTAAAATCAGTGTATCTTAATTTTTGTTTTCCATTAGTTTCTTCATATATATAACTTTTCTTAGGTACTAAAACTGTAATTTCCTCTTTTTCTTGTAAATCATCTAAATCCCATTCTAATCCTGTTAATTGTTCTGGATCAATTTTTATAGGTTCTATCATTTGTATAGATTTTGATGCAATTGTTTTTACTATACCTTCTATGTTTACTTTGTATTTCATTCCTGAACTGTTACTAGCTCTTCCTAGTACTCCTATGCTTACTACTAAGTTATTTCCTTCATATTCTTCATATCCTTTTATTTGTAAAGCTATTTTTATATTTTGTAAATCTTTGATATCTTTTAAAATATCTGGTGTATTGACGTGTGCGCGACTACACAAATTTTTACAATGAAATTACACACGATTTGGTTTTAAATTTATAAAAGTGATTATTACTTTTACATCAAAACACACACGAAAGAGGCAAGTGTACCCCGTCATATATGTAGTAAAGTATCGGTAAGAACCAAGTATCGATCCAAAGAAATGGGCGGAGGAATAATACTGTAACGCCCCAAAATCCGTATGTTAATACTTGTCGTGAGTTCCTATATGACACGTCATGAAATAAATAACTAGGCTATTTAACCTAGTTAAGGGTATAGTCAAAAGTATTAAATGATGAAGGTAATGTTAGTTATGTTTTAAAGGCAAACCCGAGGGGCTAAAGTGGAATAAATGAAAGTTTCTTATTAAAAGAAAATATCACACACACACATCTTCGTGTGTGTTCTGGATAGATCGAGCAGGGGGCTCTCAAGAGCCCCAAACCCTAGTTCTTCAAAAGCTTCAAATTGAAGAATGGATCAAGGCACAAATTCACAACCGAACATGAATTAGTGATCACCTTCATAAGGGGATCGTAAGGTATGTCTTAAATCAAAGATTTGTGATCATGTGTGAAGTGGGTTATGTTCTAATCCGTAAGTTAATGTGAAATTGATCATGTATAAGGGTTAGAATCATCATATAGAACATAGGTTATGTATGGTTTGTGTTAATTTGATGTTTAGAGGTGAAACCCACTTGTTTTGGTAAGGATGATGACTTGAATGATCATCCATGTTCAACTCTTAATGATTTTTGATGAATTATGATGAATTCTTGTGAGATGAATGGAATGAAATATGGTGTTGATATGTTTGATACTTATGTGTGAATGGTACATGTTGATTAAGAGTAGGATTTAATGAGTTATGTATGAGTTTAAAAGATTTATGCATGAATTAGTTGTACATTATGCTTAAAAAGGTGGTACGCACACCAAGAGTATGATAAGACGTATATAGTGTCGTCCGTATAGTCTATTATGATGTTACTAGTATATGATGATAAGTGGAAAGTTAAATAGATGAGCTGTTGACTTTCAGAAAGTCAACTATGCATATGAAGTACGATTTGACTAGTTGTCGTAAAGGTAGGATTATAGGAAGTGGTATGGTACCTGTTATGTCGATACGTATTAAATGGAATGACATGATGAATTACATGCGATTAACAGGATATGAACTTGGTTGTATGTTTTATCTTAGCTAAAATCGACTAATGAAAGTCAAATGTGAAACATGTGATTGATATGGTCGTTAACATGTACAATGATGTAAGCTAACGAGAATGCGATGTTGGTGATATGAAAGTATAGGAATCATATCAAGGTGGACTCAAGCATGAATGGCTAACGGGTCAAGAGAAGGCAAGGAAGCGGATAGGAACGCGGATGCATAAGGTAAGTGATTTCGGTAATCACTTCTTAGTTCGATTAAGTAGTATGGTATTTTTAATTAATGAATCTTGATGTTGGAAGTTAAATATGTGTTGAAGTCCTTCGACGTAAATGATGGGATTAAAGTTGACTAAAACGCCCTTGGTTGGTATATTGGGCGAATGATCTTAAAAGTAGTTAGGAAACAAGTTATGCGATTGGTGTAATGTTTTAGACAAGTATGGAAGTGAGAAGTATGGTTTTGTTAGTCATAAACCAAATAATGCGCGAATACCCTTAACGGGTCAAAAATAAGCATATGAACGATAATGTGTTAAGAGGATGTAAGACATCCAATAATTTAGTATTTTGTGATAGCCGTCACGGATATTATTAGGTCTATAAGAGGGTATGGTAAAATAAACATGTTATGTTGATGAATGCATGAACGGGTCGAAGTTTGGTAAGAGGGTAATAAGCCGAAGAGTTAAAAGTCTGAAATTTTATTATGTCAGATGTTGGATTTTAACTCCATTAGGTGGAGAATAAAATTACGGACGTATAGGAAAAAGAATCGGGTAAAACGGATAAAAAACGAGAGAGTTATGCTTGTTTCCGTGAAATCGGATCGTGCTGGAAATATGCAGCAACCAGCTGCAATCTGTCTGTCGATTTGAGGGCGTCGCGCCACGCGACGGGGGGTCGCGCGACGCGACGGGTCATGTTTCTCCGAAAATTGTTTTCGTGCCTCGTTTTGTCTTGGGAACTCGTTTAAACGCGTTTTAAGTTGCGTATGACTAATTTAAATTACGTTTTTAGGAGCACACGTGTATGCACATATGTAGATAGGCAAGTATGTATGTTTGTATGTATCTATTTACGCATGTAGAAGGGTATGTAAGCATGTATGCGCGAACGTAGGTAAGATTATAAGTGTGTGAGCAAGTATACGCAGATATATGAAGGTGTATATGAGTAGACAAGTATGAGTTGGGTATGATGCAAATAGGGACGTATGTATGTATAGATGTATAACGTCATGAGTGTGCGTGATGATGTAGGTATGAGTGTATGTAGATATGCACGTATTAATGTAGATGTGTTTATATGTGGGTATGTATGTACGT
Organism: Helianthus tuberosus; assembly: GCA_030545235.1. NCBI lineage: Eukaryota > Viridiplantae > Streptophyta > Magnoliopsida > Asterales > Asteraceae > Helianthus > Helianthus tuberosus. The sequence goes on along the minus strand of JARYGA010013238.1, from coordinate 85,890 downwards.
AATTGATTATGTGTGAACATATGGAAATGTATACATATGTATGAAGGCAGGTACGCATGTGTCCAATGAAATTGAGTACTAATGATATTAATAACGTGTCTGGTGAATGAAGTGTAACGCAGGAATAGCAACGAAGTCTCGCCACGGATTTTTATGATTTGATGGAAAGCCGGAATGTAAAGAGTTAACGGAACGGAAAGAGAACGTGAATAGATCTTGTATGTTATAATGCGTACTAATGATATAAATTTTATTGTGGTGAGCGCAGGTATTACGAGTCATGAGGATCTTCAAGGAATAGAGATCGAGGATCGAGTCAATAGAGAGATTGTACGGGGACGATGATGTATATATTGTAGTAAACATAAACTATGTTTTTAAGTTATTAAATAAGTCGAATAATGGATTTATGAGAAAGGCTTATGCTAAAGTTAAAGTTTAAATAAGTTAAGGTAATTTTAATGAAAGAAATTTTTATGGTACGAATTTCCGCTGCGACTTTTGTCCTTTACGATTTAGGGTGTAACAAATACTAGACCTTTGTCACTAAACTACCGGTAAAAACATAAGTTGATTTGGTTTTTAATAAACTAAAGTAAGCATAAACGAATACATAATAAAAACATAATAGAAAGTAGATAAAAAGCCTTGCTTAATACACAACCACAGCATGTCAACTAAGTCGGTTTTGGCACTAGAAGCATTCGGTCAATTTTCCATTTTAAGACAATTAGTATCCCTTTCGGGAATCCTAACATGACAATCATTCGGAAAGTTAAAACGATAAACACACTTTAACCACCTAAAATTGTTCTTTAACGTGCAATTGATAAATGTCTATGAAAATCTCTTAAAAATAAGTTAGTCATCCGTTAGGAGTTTTCTAACCGCACTTAAACAAGGAAAGCGACACCGATAAACACAATGCAACCACCAACTGTCAAGCACAAACTAGATTAAATCACAACCGAGTTCATTTTACAAATCTTGCATAATAATTCACCAAGATAGCAATTTTGGCCTAAACTACTAACTAAGCTAACAAATCATGGCAAGAATTTATAACGACACCATCTAACCCGTTAAGGTCCTTACGTGACGGCAAGCTCTCTTGATTAACAATAATTACATTTTATTAAATCACTAACCATTTCTAGTATCATGATGCATACATTTAAACCAAGCTAAACTAGTTAACTAAGTTCAAAGTTTACTAATACAAGATTAATTAAACTTCATTTTTCAACTATTTTAACTAACCAAGCATCAATCATCCAACATAATTACTTATAATCAAGAAATCAATATCAATAACAAGGTTGCAAACTAATCATCAAAGATTAACATAGAAAATACTTCAAGTGTCATTACAAACAAAGCTTAACATACTAATGGCTATAATCAAGCAAGGAATTGTTGTGTTTTTGCCCAAAGGCTACAATAATACATAAAGATTAATCTAAGTACTTGAAATATTAACAAAATCATGGAAAGATTAGAAAACCAAACCATAAACAAGCACTAGACTAAGAATCCGGATAGTAATGGAGCTAAACGGCACAATGTGGCTTGAATCCGGGTCAAAAGCAAAGCCTCCGGAGCCTGTAAAATCGCCTGTGAAGCTCCCAAAATTCCAAAATAATCGAACAGAATGTTTCTGTTCTGTTTTTATATTTTTTCGCTGTCGCACGGTCGTTCTTCAGATGGCACGACCGTGCACTTTAAGCAATTATTGGGTATGGGGCACCATACTGCATACGTCATCAGATCTTTGACCAGATTCGATATCGCACGACCGTGCTTCAGATGGAACGGTCGTTCTTCGCCGGGTTCTTGTTGCACGAGCTGCTGCACTGGTGGTGCAACTCCGAGGTTTTTGCTGATGTTCGGAGCCACACGGTCGTTCTTCAGGTGGCACGTCCGTGCGTCCCCGGGATGACCTTGTATGCCTTGCACTCCTAGTCGCACCCTCGTTCATTGCCGGGTTAATCAACAATTGTCGGAGATGCACAGTCGTGCACCAGGTCGCACGACCGTTCCACAGGCCCAGGTCAGTTTCCTTAACAGAATGTTCGCAGCTTCGTCGTTTTGTCCGGAAAGTCCTCGTTTTCACTATCATCTTGTCTGGTATGCTGTTTTAGGCCTGTAAATAAAAGTGTAGATAATTAAGTATCCGAATGAAGGTTTTACGGCCGAAAACGCATAAAATAGGGGTAAAACGGGGGACTAAAATATGTGTAAATTAACGAATATCAAATCTCCCCATACTTGAACCTTGCTTGTCCTCAAGCAAGCTGAACTAAAAAGCAATAAAAGACATAAACAAACAAGAACGATAATTTACACACTATTTTATTGAAAACTACTATAAACGGTTAGCCGGTTTGTCGAAAGACAACATCAAAAGACTCAAACTCAACAAGCATATGCAATTATAAAGCGACAACCAAAAAGCCGTGACATCACATTTAATTGACTCACATGTTAATATTCACACGAATCACAATGCTCACACACACTCGGTTTTATTTATGAAACATACATAAAATGTGTATGTGTAAACACTCAACGCCTAGTCAATGAAATGTGCAATATCATAAGCTTGTCATAAGATCTCATCTCCACCAACTAACATGCAAACAAGTGTAAATCAAGAGGTCTTTACGGGTTGTAACGTTAGGCTTGGGCGAAGGGTATGGAAGTGGACATTTAAAGTGGCGAAAATGGTTAAAACTCGGTAGTAGCGGTTAATTAGCAACAAACAATACAACTATACATACAAACGCCTTCAAAAGGCGACTATTGCGCAATCGAGCTTATCAACGGAATTTTAACATTTAAGCATTCAAAATTGCTCAATTTCTATCAACTTCACCCTATTTTAGGGTGTTTTATTTTCTGTTTTTTTTTTTTTTTTTTTTTTTTTTTTTACAAACATACTAAATTATACAATGAAAATAAACAATAACAAGCGCTAGTTAAACGATTATTTTAACCGAGTTTCAACACTAAAAAGGGTTTAAAACATAAAAAGGCTAAATTTGGTTAAGTGGGCGATAATGTGGGTAACAAAGGTAAACGGGAAGGCTCGACAAGGTTAATCCTAAAGGGTAATGTAAGGTAAACGGGAAGCACAACACAAAGAACAAGTACACAACAAAGGGGTAATCTAAGTGCCTCTATCACTTTTACACAAATCCGCACGTTCATGGTCTTAACAAGCATACTAGTGACAAGTTCTAAATTACACATAACATCCGGCTCACTCCTATATCCGAAATGAACAAATATATAACAATAGGCTCAAACATGCTCACGTAACGGAAGGAATGGGTAAAAGTGTGAAAACTATCATGTAAGTCTTTCTTTGTTTGTCACGCTTTCCGGTTTCCTTTTTCAAAAATATTTTGCTTGTCGAGTTTTTATCAAGTCCGACGCTTTCTAAAACACAACCAACCGGTTTATTTACTAAAATATATACAAAACACATGTATTTTTGAATGATTTTTCTGATTTTTTTTTTTTTTTTTTTTACAAATGAGGACAAACAACGTTAACGAAGTTAACCCCCTCCCCACACTTGAACTTCGCATTGTCCCCAACGCGAGACCCGAAATATAGAGAAAGGGATAAAAATACTCCCCTCAAGATGATGTTGATGCCACGAGACTTCCGAAGCTGTATCTGGTACGTGCTCCGATCCAAGATCCGATAGCTAAAACCTGTAAGTATGTCACATGTGCACCCAAAACATAACAGAAACAGAAAAATCACAAATCAACCATAATATACATAAATATAAATATAAATACTAAAATCCAAACAAAACAGAAAGTAAATTGTCTGAAATGAAAATACATAACCGGGGTGTTTGAAATAACAGTCAAAATAAACACCCATAATAAATAAAGTACTGAAATAAACAACCAACATCTGCTATCACCACTGCCTCCTACTCGGCACCATCATCATCGTCTCGCGTAAAGGATGGGCCGGCATCGCCATGACCAGGGGGTTCCACGGTGGGAACTGCGGGGGATGCTGGAAGTAGTCGGGATATGCGTGATGCATCTCCCCGAAAAGATATGAAAAACCCGCACTCACTCCCTGGTATAAAGCATCCTGGCTCTGCCGAAGCTGGTCCTGAGTGGCCCGAATCTGATCCTGACTGGCCCGAATCTCGTCCTGGCTAGACCGGATATGATCGAAATAAGTACCATGCTGCTCCTGCGTCACTCGCATATCCTGGAACTGCTGGTAGAATGCGGGCCAGTCCTGATGCTGATGAAATGCATGGTGTTGCGGCGAGTGTGGTGGTGTCGGTGGCTGGTGCTGGTGCTGCTCTCCCATCTCAACATCCTCATGTTCCTCCTCAGCAGGAGGCAACGGGTCCCAGACCTCGTTGTTCAACCCCTTCAACCTATCCCCCCTATCAAGCTCTACAATCAAACCCATGGCTTTCAGCGACCTGATATCAACATGAACCCCCTCAGTAATCAGAGTGAGACCCTGAACCACCTCCTCAGTCATATAGCGTTCGTTGTACGCTATTTCGGTCACATACTGATCGCCATGTATCTCACTGTTTGGAGTTCGCCCCGAGCTCTTCACGAAGTACTCAGCCATGCGTGCTGCTAGGTTGATAGGTGCTTTATCAACCAAAGCATATAGAAAAATTAAATCAGGAGTTGGACAGTTACCTAGACTGTCCATGCGACCGCATATCGTATGGCTAAATACATGGTGCATCACTCGCACCAGAGGGTCTCTCAGTCGGGAAGCCTTCGACATCCTTGGGTTGTAGGGGTCCCCAATAGCGTTTTCAGCCCAAAATGCATCCCGATCTGCATCAGAAGGGAAGGTGAACTGATTAGTGAAGATATCGGGATCATCCATGTCATCCCTTGTATAGATCCCGAGCCTCCTTCCCAAACGACCAACCGACGTATGCCATCGTCCACATAACCTGAAAGTTACCCGATTCTTGTGGCGAAATTTGGGTCTCTGATGAGCAACCGGTTTTTCATAGGCATAAGATGCGAAGAACTCAATGGTCAACTCCAGGTAAACGGGTCGGTTGCAACCGACCAGATTGGAAAGCGGGAGACTCGTCATTTCATCGAGTCTGTCATACTGATTGAGTTCCCGCATGACTTCCCAATCTAACCATCTGGGGACTCCGAACTGCCCCCGTCTTGCCCACAATGCGTCTCGTTTCGGCCTTTTGGGATGCACAAAGCCTCTTTCTCAATATTGGGGTCGAATTGAAGGAAAGGATGGTCCATCTGTATGAGGAAAAACGTTAGAAAGATGGAAAACAGGAAAAATTCGAATCGAAAACAGCCGAGCAGCCAATTATGAAGAAACTGTAAAACTGATCTGGGCATATGGCACGGTCGTGCGACGAGATGCACGGTCGTGCATCGCCGACGACAATGACCATCTGACCAGAGATGTCGGAACTGCACGGCGTGCGACCAACGGCACCACCGTGCAACACCGACCAACAACCAAATATCGTGAATCAACGGCGAGGCACGACCGTTCCATACGAGGAACGTCCGTGCGACTTCGTTTTCTGCAGATTCTGACCCAGGCTCTAAGTAGCCCGATTTTTTTCACAAATCATCAAGTTTGTACATAAACAGGGGTCAGAAAAACGCACCAGATGTTCACGATACTTCGATTCAACAAGGGTTAGGGTTTCGATTTGTTTATGAAGAGAACCCTAATAAATCCCCTGAAGAATCAGAGGAAATCTAACCTAGAAAGCAAGAAAACAAGAAATCTACAACTAGGAACGTACCGTGCGAAGAAGGGTGTGAGATCGTGCGAAAAACCGTGCGATTTGATGAAGTATCGCTCTGGAACGGCCTGGTGCTGGTAGGGTTTCACGATTTATGAATGGGGGCTGCAGATGAGGGTATTTATAGTGCCAAATGACAAAACTGCCCTCAGCCTGACGCACGGTCGTTCTCCGTGTGGCACGGTCGTGCGTGACCGACATCTCCCAAACCTTAGCAACTGTTCTCAGAAATGCACCGGGGGTGCAATCCACCGTGCCGGCCCTCGGAAACGCACGGTCGTGCGATTCCTGGAACGGGCGTGCATCAGGTGCAGATCAAATTTTTCCGCAGAAGCTATTTCCAGCAACTGTTTCAACCGTTTTTCGCCATTTTTTTGACACACTAACTGTTTAAACAATATTTCAACACAGAACCCTCGCCCGGTACGTATGAAAACAAAACAAACTAACGGAAACTACCTAACTTACCTAAATTACGCTAAAACTACAAAAATACAAAAATGGACTATTTTACCCTTATAGCGCCAAAGACGCTCCTGCTACATTTTTGTTCCGCGAGTCAGTAGCGTAGACTCTCTCCTCCCCACACTTATGATGTGTGCGGGGTTTGGAGTTCAATTACCTCCACCGCCGACTCTATCGGCCCGGCAACGTACAACTTCAACCGGTGACCATTTACCTTGAATGTAACGCCATCCGCGTTCTCTACTGCAACAGTACCATACGGAAACACTTCCTTAACCGTGTATGGTCCTGTCCAGCGTGAATGAAGCTTCCTAGGAAATAAGCGCAACCTTGAATTGTACAGAAGAACAAGATCACCCGCTTGGAATTCTTTATGGTCCTTCAAGCGTTTGTCGTGAAGTTTCTTCGTGCGCTCTTTGTAGAGTACGGAGCTTTCATAGGCTTGGTGCCGCAATTCTTCCAATTCATGAATTTGGAGAAACCGGGCTTCACCTCCGGTTTTAAGGTCCAAATTCGCGGTTTTCAAAGCCCACATAGCCTTGTGCTCCAACTCGACCGGTAAATGGCATGCCTTTCCGTATACCAACCTAAAGGGGGTGGTCCCTATAGGGGTCTTATAAGCTGTACGGAATGCCCATAATGCCTCATCAAGCTTGTCTGACCACTCCTTGCGGTTAGCACCAACAGACCGCTCAAGGATGCGCTTAAGCCCACGGTTCGTGACTTCCACCTGCCCGCTTGTCTGCGGATGATAGGGTGTGGATAAACGGTGATGCACACCGTATCGGGACAAAGCCTTTTCAAGCTGTGTGTTACAGAAATGAGTCCCTCGGTCACTAATGAGCGCTTTCGGAGCGCCAAATCGGGCGAACAAACTTTTAAGAAACCTCACAACTACTCTGGCGTCATTAGTGGGCAAGGCTTGCGCCTCAGCCCACTTTGATACATAGTCAACAGCCACGAGTATGTACTTGTTTCCACGTGAGGGGGGGAACGGTCCCATGAAGTCTATCCCCCAAACATCAAAGACTTCACAAACTTGTATCCAGTTCTGTGGCATTTCGTCACGTGCCGATATGTTCGTCGCCATCTGACAAGCATCGCACGCTTTCACCCAATTCTGCGCGTCACGGAAAATGGTCGGCCAATAAAACCCGGAATCCAACACCTTCTTCGCGGTGAAGTTGGCTCCGTGGTGGCCTCCGGTAGGTCCCTCATGACACTGGCGCAGAATATCGGTCGCCTCAGTCCCTGATACACACCTTCTGATCACCTGATCAGCACCCACTTTGAACAAGAAAGGGTCGTCCCATATGTAGTGCTTTAGATCTGAAAAGAATTTCCTCTTTTGCTGGTGAGTCAACCCTTTAATCAGAATTCTACAAGCAAGATAGTTCGCAAAGTCGGCGAACCATGGCGACTCATCGCATATCTCAATACCCATCAAAGACTCGAGTGGGAAATTGTCATTGATTGAATCCCAACGCGAGTCCCCGATGTCTCCATGCTCTAACCGAGATAGATGGTCAGCCGCTACATTCAAAGAACCCTTTTTATCTTGGATTTCTATATCAAACTCTTGCAGCAACAGGATCCATCTGATTAGACGCGGTTTAGCGTCCTGCTTGCTGAAGAGATATCTAATGGCTGCATGATCAGTGTATACAACGGTTTTCGAAAGCACTAGATACGATCTAAATTTATCAAATGCGAAAACGACCGCCAAGAGCTCTTTTTCAGTCGTGGTGTAATGCTCCTGAGCGTCGTGAAGAGTTTTACTCGCATAATAGATCGGGTGGAAGTGCTTTTCCTTCTTTTGACCCAGAACGGCCCCTATAGCGTAGTCGCTGGCGTCGCACATAATTTCAAATGGCAGACTCCAGTCAGGCGCGACTAAAATAGGGGCCTCTATCAACTTTTGCTTGAGAAGGTCAAAAACCCTCAAGCAATCATCTCCAAACACAAACGGAGCGTCCTTCTCTAACAAACGGGTCATGGGTCTGGCGATTTTTGAAAAATCTTTGATGAATCGCTGATAGAACCCGGCATGACCGAGAAAGCTCCGTATAGCTCTAACAGAGGTGGGAGGCGGAAGTCGTGAAATAACGTCAACTTTAGCTGGATCGACTTCCATGCCCGCACGAGAAATCTTGTGTCCCAGAACTATGCCCTCCTTCACCATGAAGTGGCATTTCTCCCAGTTCAGGACTAGATTCGTCTCCTCACACCTCTTAAGCATCGTTTTCAAATTTTCCAGACATTGATCAAAGGAGTCCCCAAAAACCGAAAAGTCGTCCATGAACACCTCCATGGAATCCTTAATCATGTCGTGGAAAATGGCGACCATACATCGCTGGAAAGTGGCCGGTGCATTACACAGCCCAAATGGCATACACCGGTAGGCGAATGTACCGAAGGGACAGGTAAATGTGGTCTTCTCCTGGTCCTCAGGAGCGATAGGGATTTGAAAGTAACCAGAGAACCCATCCAGAAAACAATAATACGACTTCCCTGACAGACGCTCCAACATTTGATCAATGAATGGAAGCGGGAAGTGGTCCTTGCGAGTGGCGTCATTGAGTTTGCGATAATCGATGCAAACCCGCCATCCAGTGACCGTCCTGGTTGGAATAAGCTCATTCCTATCGTTCGCTACCACAGTCATGCCCCCCTTTTTGGGCACTACCTGCACAGGACTGACCCAAACAGAGTCGGAAATGGGATAGATCATACCAGCATCTAATAACTTAATCACTTCCTTTTTAACGACCTCTTGCATGTTTGGGTTCAGCCGCCTCTGGTGCTGCGCACTCGGCTTGAACTGATCCTCCATTAGAATTTTATGTGTACAGAAGGAGGGATTAATTCCTTTAATGTCCATTATTTTCCAAGCGATTGCTTTCTTATGAAGTCTCAAAACACTCATCAGCCTGCTCTTCTCTTCTTTTGCCAAACCAGATGAAATAATGACCGGCAAATGACGCTCCTCATCCAGAAATGCGTATTCTAGGTGCGGTGGGAGCTCTTTAAGCTCCAAGGTAGGAAGATCTTCCACTGAAGGCTTCGACTTCACTTCACTATCGCGATCAATTTCTGTGAATCGATCCGGACTCTGGGGACCATCGTCACTAATCTGATAGACTGGCTGCTCTAAATCGTGGCCCTCCTGCGTAATGCCATTTAGGTCCCCACACAACAGATGTGTGTCCGAATCTATCTCCTCGATCGTACCCTGGAAATGCGTGCTCACATAAGTGTCGACGATGTCGACATAATAGAGCGCGTCGTCTTGACTCTGAGGATGCTGCATAGAACGTTTAATGTCAAACGTCACATGCTCATCATTTACTCGGAGTGTGATTTGGCCCGCCGCCACGTCCACAATCGTCTGGGCGGTGTTCAGAAACGGGCGTCCGAGTATCAGAGGCACTCTCGAGTCCTCATCCATGTCCAGGATAACAAAATCCACAGGAAATACAAACTTGTCAATCTTAACAAGCATATTCTCTACAAACCCGCGTGGATACTTGATAGAACGATCCGCAAGTCGAATACTCATCCTCGTAGGTGACGGCTCACCTAGATCCAACTTTGTAAAAACCTTATAGGGCATAAGGATTATACTCGTTCCTAGATCTGCTAACGCATGACTGACGGACATATTGCCAATGAGGCAAGGAAGCGTGAAACTGCCTGGATCTCCCATTTTTGTAGGCAAGCGATTCTGGAGAATAGCAGAGCAGCTTTCATTCATAACCACACAAGACATGTCCTCGAGTTTTTGTTTGTTTGAGAGGATGTCTTTCAGAAACTTAGCATATTTCGGCATCTAAGCTATGGCTTCAACAAACGGTATGTTTATATGCAATTGCTTAAACATCTCAAGAAACTTACCGTTTTGTTCTTCAGACTTCTGCTTCTTCAGCCTGTGTGGATAAGGTACCGGAGGAGTGTAATCTTTGACCGGCTCCTGGACTTGTGCTGTACTTGCTGGGCGTAGCCTGGCTTGCACCTCGTCCGGTGTGTCAGTCGGGAGCGCTTCAGTGATCGGTGGTGAGTCCGATATGATGGGTCCGGTAGGTTTTCCACTCCTGGTCATCACAGCGTTCACATCCCTGTGCCCGCTCGGGTTTGTCTCAGTATTGCCTGGGAGACCACCCTGGGGTCTCTTCGACATCATCTGTGCCAGCTGACCAACCTGATTCTCGATGTTCTGAATCGAGGCTTTGTGACTACTCATTTCCCCCTCATGAGAGAGAAAACGATCCTCGCTCTGCTGATAGCGTTTTTCGGCTAACTGATTCGCGCTCGAGGAGCTAGTAAGAAGCTGAGCCATCATGTCCTCCAGCTTAGAACTAGACTGAGGGGCCTGCTGCTGGGAGCTACTCCCAGTGCCCTGATTCTGGTATGAATATGGACGCTGCTGGTAAGGTTGGTTATATTGCTGGAACTGCTGACCCTGACCTTGCGGTTGCGCTGGAGCGCGCGGAGTGAACCCCAAAGGATTTTGATTGCCTGTGTTCGCTCGCCACCCAAAATTTGGGTGATTTCTCCAACCGGGATTATATGTGTTGCTGTAAGGGTTGTTCTGAGGCCTAGTTTGATTACTTATGAAGTCTACCTCCTCATGACCCTCATACATGACTCCCTGAAAACAAGCACCAGGCTCGTGTGACACTCCACACTGGTCACATCCCGAGCCAGCCTGCGCAACCATCTGGGATCTATCAAACTTCGATGCAAGAGCCGAGATCTGTGCAGTGATGGCTGTATAGTCGTCTACAGCATGAACTCCTGCGCGGGATCCTGATGATGATGATGTAGCCCGACTTCTATCTCCTTCGCGACGAGAGCTAGACTTCAACGCATCCTTTTCAATGATATCATAAGCCTCATTGGGCGTCTTCGTCCCCAAATCGCCTCCTGAATTCATATCTAATCGCTCCTGCGTATTGTAGCTAAGCCCCTGATAGAAAGTCAAGACTAGCTGTCTCTTGGAGAAGCCATGATGTGGAACATCAAGTAACAGATCCTTGAATCTCTCCCAAGCTGCATGCAACGACTCTCCCTCATCCTGTCGAAAGGTCACCACTCGGTTTCTTAACTTGGTTGTCTTCTCGGGTGGAAAGTACTTTTTCATAAATAGCTCCGCCAACCCATTCCAGGTCCTGATGGACCCAGCTGGCAGTGACATAAGCCACGCTCTGGCTTTGTCACGCAGTGAGAAAGGAAACAACCTCAACCGAACGGCATCCTCCGAAACATCCCTCATCTTAAACGTGGAACAAACTTCGAGAAAAGCCGCTATATGTCGTCCTGGATCCTCATGTTCACGCCCGTCGAACTGCACCGAATTCTGCACCATATTAATAATACTAGATTTAATTTCAAAAACAGGTGCATCTATAGTAGGTCTAAGGATACTCGGCTCCAGGCCTGTCGCTCCAGGCTGATTAGACTCATTCAAAGGTCGTTCGTCGTCTGCCATGATTGCGTTCCCTGCTGCCCCTGAGCCCTCGGCTTCAACGGGTACCACCGGCTCTGGCTCGCCAGATGCGAGCAGTAGCCCAACCGCACGCCCTCTCGCGCGAAGACGTCTCCTGAGATCATGTTCGGGTTCGTCTGACGGTTCAACAACTTCTGGAGCGGGGATCGAGAACATCAACCTGCAAACGAAAAATTGACACAATGCATATTTTATTAATATAATAATGCTGTTTTTTTTTCAGCTGAATAGAAGCAGAAAATTATTATAAATGGGCTGAAAATTTTATAAAAATCCGAAAATGGGCCCGAAATTTTATAAAAAAAATCAACACAAAAAATAAATTAATCGGCTAATACAAAAATGGCTTTAGGGTACCGAAAATGTGACAACCCTCACTAAACCAGGTATCCGTACGACTTAATTAATAATTAATTACTGTGCTTGTTTGAAATTACTGATGAACTGCTACTTGATTTCTGATACATGCATATACCTGCATCATACTTTACTTACCGTCACTACATTATTCATGCTGAACCTTAGTGACAAACATGATGCACAAAAAGCACAGTAGCACTATAAACGGATAACCTATTGAGCATGCTGATAAAGCCAGCATCAGGCAGACACTGCCTCTAAGGCCGGTATGAGCCAGAAATATTTTACTACACTAGTGGTGAGTGTAGGGATATAAGGGTTGTAGAACTGCGTCTCTAGGAATAAATTACAGTGACCGGATGTGCCTAAAACGTACTCTAAGTACAAAATTCAGCACTTTAACTAATAATTCAGCTTTTAGCTAACTAATAAAGTGCCAATACATGAGGAAAATATTCCTGACGCTCTGGAGGAATAAGTTGTGTCACTAAAAATAATAATAACGACACTTTAAAGCTTCGTTAAGCACTTTAACGGATTACTATCCAACCGAACAACCGGACTATACCCGGAACATGAAAATATTGTCATCAACATTGTTTTTCTTTTTCTGAGCCAGTTAGGGTCCCTGAATACCCTAACACCCATTGTAACGCATGACACACTACTAACCGGGTTAATCCCTAAACTTAACAAGATTAACCTAACTAAATACTTAACATTTGGTTGGATTTGAACTAGTACCCCCCCCCCCCCTTACAAACCGTCCCCAAGAAGGGGGACACCCTTGTCCTATTTCTTGATTATTTAATTACTTGTGCTTAATATCTAGAATACACAAAATCCAATGGTTAATTACCTTAAGCTTTGTCTATAAGTTCTAAGTTTAGCATAACATGTTCATCACAACACTCACAACACAACTCACACTCCTCTCTCCCTCTCTATCACTCACGGCCGAACACCCCCTCTTACATCCATCCATTTTCGAGTTTTGATCATCACATTCCAAGTGCATACAAGTGATAAGGATCGCGTATAAGGAACCTTGGTGCAATCGGAAGGCGAAGGACCTCACTTTATTGCTTTTATCCACGCATTTTTTGCTTAGTTTCTTCCCTAGCCTCGAGCTAGTAGTAAGTTGCTTAAATCACCTTCTCGAACTATTTTAAAGTGGTTAATATGATTTGTAACGGTTAAAACTCGTAAACATGCAAAATGATACATAAAAGTTTACTAAAAATGCTTGTAATGATGGTTAAAAGCTCATATGTTGTGTAAATCTTGTAGTATTTGATTTGTGTAGTTATTTGGACCCGATCTATGTTGTGGTAGCTCGGATCATCGTTTAACCCGGATTGGTCATGATCTTGGATCATGACATAAGGTTGTTTTGGAAGTAACAAGGGTTAAACGATGAAACTCTACCACACACGAATCATGAACTTGTGTAAAAGTGATTTTGCTTGTAAAATAGTGTTCAAAACTAGTAGATCTACGGATCTACAAGCGGTATTTTCAAGGGACCCCGTGTCAAGAGAAAATATACTAAAGACGGATCTTACACTAACAAGAATGGTTTTTAGAACACACAAGTGTGGAAACACTTGTGTAGCACAAAGTTTCGGCAAAATAACTATTTTTGTAAAAGTTGACAAGAAGTTGTAAAGATGGAATTTCTTTAAAAACAAGACTTTTACGAAATCGTATTGCTTTATATAAAGATCCACTAAAAGTAATGGGATTTACTTCATAATATTAGAAAACTACAAGTTCATGAGATTCTTGCAAATTACATGTTTATTAACTAGTTTGATACGTTGAACATTGTTTTGATTGAATAAGAAAATTGTTGATTTGATTTACAAAAGAAAATGATACGCTTAAAAGCGTGGCCACCTCCAGTTACAGGGGAAACTCTGGCGAAATTTTCTAAAATCCTAACACTTAGAATTATTTTCACTAAAAGTGTTAGAAATACTTTTCGACTTGTTTTCAAATTATAGATTTCGCCACGACTTTATTTACAAAACATCGGAGGTGGGATTTCACAAAATAAAACTTGGTAAATATATATTTAGTATATATATTTTTCATAATGTCACTTGATATGTGTTTATGATTATTTTGTGAAAATACTAGTATTATTTTTAGGGTAAAAATAATACTATCGAATGTTAATGGATCCAAAATAATACGAACGTCTCTACGATAATTATATAAGTTACACCGGTAATTATTATTACCACTCGATCGTTAAAACGTAACTTACACATTTTAAGGAAATATTCATGAACGCGTATGTTTGTTAAAGTATTATTTTGGGGAAAAATTATGTGTAATAGAAAATATAATATTTTTGAGAAGAATATTTATATTTGGGATTTGAAATAAAATATATTTTAAGTGAGACTTAATAATATATTTCGAAATTATACGAACACACATGTATTAAATCCCCCATCCTTGGGAAGGAAAATGATTACCAAGTATACAATATGTAAACACGAAATAGTTGTCTAACTATTTCCCAAAAACTTAAACCTTAAAGCTAAGGCACGGCCATCCGTCTAATAGAGTTAGTACGTGTAGGTCGTCGCACAGCTGCTTGATCAGGAGACATACTTGGTAGAGACGCACCACTGTGAGTTCATGTCCCCCTTTTCTCTTAACTGTTTTCAGTTTTCTAAACTACGGGGGTGAAATACATGTTACTTTGATTACAAGTACTTTATACATGGTATGGTTAGCGTAAGGAGGTTTACTACTTAGATCATGTGAGTGGGTAGGAGCAACATGAGGCCATTAGTCCTCATGGTAGGACCGAGGGACAGGAGCGGTAGATCTATCTGGGTGTAGCGAGCCCAGCCCCAGGCCAAACTAGAAACGGACCTCGGGGTGACTTCGTGCCCAACACATAAATCCGCTAGGTTTGAGTCTCCCTACTTGCACTTCACACATATCAATGGCCTTGCAAACCATTGGTGATCTCAATTCCCTTATTTGCTACATACCAGGATTATTTCTATACTTACAAAGGTTTATTTACTCACTTATACATGAACTCGCTCAACATTATTGTTGATTTTTCAACTTACATGTATTTCAGGGAATTAAAGGATCTGGCGCGGTATGACACGTTTTCCCGCTGCACTAGTTACGAGGTCATCCGGGTTTAGGGAATGTGACTCTTTCCTGGACAAGTCACAGTCCTTAAACTATGCTTATGATATGTTGTGTTTGTTGAACAATGTTTATGTCGTTAGGATGTGTTTCCGTTAAGACAATGTTATTGTATTTGGTTTTTAAAACTTAATCGAATGGATGATCTTGCATGGTTTTATTACATATAGCTTTGTTATGGTTAAGCTATGGTATTAAGAAGTCACACCAAATTAACCACGCTTCCGCAAAGCCAGGGTGTGACAGAAAACCCAAAGAATAAATGAATAAATAAATACGGATCGAATAAATAAATGGAACAAAAATATACACGCGTACAAAATATTCACAAAAAAGAATAAATCGAATAAAAATCAAGAAATATTAACAAATAAATAAACAAATAAAATAATCATGAAAATATACACAAATATTAACAAGTATATACACCAATAACACAATGACTCAGGTCGTTCCTAAAACTCGCCATTTCCCCGGCAACGGCGCCAAAAACTTGACGTGTGCGCGACTACACAAATTTTTACAATGAAATTACACACGATTTGGTTTTAAATTTATAAAAGTGATTATTACTTTTACATCAAAACACACACGAAAGAGGCAAGTGTACCCCGTCATATATGTAGTAAAGTATCGGTAAGAACCAAGTATCGATCCAAAGAAATGGGCGGAGGAATAATACTAGACCTTTGTCACTAAACTACCGGTAAAAACATAAGTTGATTTGGTTTTTAATAAACTAAAGTAAGCATAAACGAATACATAATAAAACATAATAGAAAGTAGATAAAAAGCCTTGCTTAATACACAACCACAGCATGTCAACTAAGTCGGTTTTGGCACTAGAAGCATTCGGTCAATTTTCCATTTTAAGACAATTAGTATCCCTTTCGGGAATCCTAACATGACAATCATTCGGAAAGTTAAAACGATAAACACACTTTAACCACCTAAAATTGTTCTTTAACGTGCAATTGATAAATGTCTATGAAAATCTCTTAAAAATAAGTTAGTCATCCGTTAGGAGTTTTCTAACCGCACTTAAACAAGGAAAGCGACACCGATAAACACAATGCAACCACCAACTGTCAAGCATAAACTAGATTAAATCACAACCGAGTTCATTTTACAAATCTTGCACAATAATTCACCAAGATAGCAATTTTGGCCTAAACTACTAACTAAGCTAACAAATCATGGCAAGAATTTATAACGACACCATCTAACCCGTTAAGGTCCTTACGTGACGGCAAGCTCTCTTGATTAACAATAATTACATTTTATTAAATCACTAACCATTTCTAGTATCATGATGCATACATTTAAACCAAGCTAAACTAGTTAACTAAGTTCAAAGTTTACTAATACAAGATTAA
This sequence comes from Helianthus tuberosus, assembly GCA_030545235.1. Taxonomy (NCBI): domain Eukaryota; kingdom Viridiplantae; phylum Streptophyta; class Magnoliopsida; order Asterales; family Asteraceae; genus Helianthus; species Helianthus tuberosus. The sequence continues at coordinate 69,194 of JARYGA010013238.1, read as the reverse complement.
TTAAACTTCATTTTTCAACTATTTTAACTAACCAAGCATCAATCATCCAGCATAATTACTTATAATCAAGAAATCAATATCAATAACAAGGTTGCAAACTAATCATCAAAGATTAACATAGAAAATACTTCAAGTGTCATTACAAACAAAGCTTAACATACTAATGGCTATAATCAAGCAAGGAATTGTTGTGTTTTTGCCCAAAGGCTACAATAATACATAAAGATTAATCTAAGTACTTGAAAGATTAACAAAATCATGGAAAGATTAGAAAACCAAACCATAAACAAGCACTAGACTAAGAATCCGGATAGTAATGGAGCTAAACGGCACAATGTGGCTTGAATCCGGGTCAAAAGCAAAGCCTCCGGAGCCTGTAAAATCGCCTGTGAAGCTCCCAAAATTCCAGAATAATCGAACAGAATGTTTCTGTTCTGTTTTTATATTTTTTCGCTGTCGCACGGTCGTTCTTCAGATGGCACGACCGTGCACTTTAAGCAATTATTAGGTATGGGGCACCATACTGCATACGTCATCAGATCTTTGACCAGATTCGATATCGCACGACCGTTCTTCAAATGGAACGGTCGTTCTTCGCCGGGTTCTTGTTGCACGAGCTGCTGCACTGGTGGTGCAATTCCGAGGTTTTTGCTGATGTTCGGAGCCACACGGTCGTTCTTCAGGTGGCACGTCCGTGCGTCCCCGGGATGACCTTGTATGCCTTGCACTCCTAGTCGCACCCTCGTTCATTGCCGGGTTAATCAACAATTGTCGGAGATGCACGGTCGTGCATCAGGTCGCACGACCGTTCCACAGGCCCAGGTCAGTTTCCTTAACAGAATGTTCGCAGCTTCGTCGTTTTGTCCGGAAAGTCCTCGTTTTCGCTATCATCTTGTCTGGTATGCTGTTTTAGGCCTGTAAACATAAGTGTACATAATTAAGTATCCGAATGACGGTTTTACGGCCGAAAACGCATAAAATAGGGGTAAAACGGGGGACTAAAATATGTGTAAATTAACGAATATCATGTACAATAAAATATTGCTATGTTTTGACTTAAATCTACTTCTATTCCTGAAATTATAGCTTTTTTCATATCTGATTTCCAACTTTTATCTAGTATTAAGGCTAATAATTTTGTTCCTAAATTTTTTCTTCCTAAAGCTTTAATTCCTATTATTATTAACCCTGTGTGTACAAAATTTTTATTTTGTTTTTTAATTTTTTCAATAGTATCTGGTGACAAAAGATCTAGGGTTACTGTATTATCTACTACCCTTAAACTTTCTTCTCTACTACTTCTTATAAGAGTTGTGTTTATATTAAATCTTCCTGTTTGATATAATATCCTTGGATTTAATATGTCTAATTGATGTTGGTTATATAATTCCAAATTTCTATCTAAATCTATTTCTTTTTCTAGTTGTATTATATGTCTGTTACTATTAGATCCTGATCCTCTTCTAACTATCCTGTTTAAAAAACTGTCTGATGTTATGCTATCATTTATATTACTTGTAGAATTTCTAGCTTCCTGTATAGTTCTACTTCTTCCTAAAAAGTTATTATTATTATTCATTTTCTTGGTTGCCAATGTGTATATGAAGTTGGTTTTTTCTCTATTTTTAACTTTTGTAAGGCTTCTGTAATTTTTTCAACTTCTAGAGGTGTATTTTTTCCTGTTAATATATTAGACTGATTTTTTATATAATCTAGGTTTTGTGATAATTTTTTAATTTCTACTGTTAAATTTTCTATTGTTTGTTTATTATTTATAGCTTCTTGTTGTAAACTAATACTAAGATTTATAAGCAAATCTACTAAAGTATTAAACTGTGAGTTATTTGTATGTAAAGTATGTTCACAAGGCTCTTTAATATTACAAATTAAAGTAAAATTATCTGTTGTAAAAGGTTTTCGGTGAGCTTTTTCAGAAAATTCTAAATTTAAGAACTCTAAACGTTTGATTATTTGAGAAGTACCAATGATTAATAAAATCCAACTCTCTTTAGCTTTTATCCCTTACTCCAAATTTCTCTTTTAAATATATTCTTATATTCCAACTATTAAAGAACAATAATAATATACAAACTAATCTATTAAACGATTTGATCTATATATTTGTTGTTTTAACTTAGCTCGTTCATAAATATAATACCTTAAACGATATTCATCTATATAATCTAACCAATCTCTTGAATCTAGATAACGAATTATTATATCATATTCTTTTAATTTATTTAAAAGATGTTTAATATAAAAACTAGTCATAGTGTAAAATCCTTTCGTTTATAATGTTATCAAAGCAACTATCTTTCCCATAATCTTCACCTAAGAGAGTTTCCCAAAAACACTGGGTTAACACGCCATAAAAGGGACTTGTCTTCGTCTTTTAGATTTTAAGAAAGCCTTTGCTCTGATACCAATATATCAGAGAGGGTGGTGAAATTTGAAAATTAAAACTTAAAAATAACTTGAAAATTAAAATTGAAAATAGAGCTAGACTTACGGTGATGAGAGGGTGATAAAATTTGATGGAGATATGCACAGCGGATAATAATGGATGAGAGTATGCACAGTTTTAGTACCTAAGAAAAGTTATATATATGAAGAAACTAATGGAAAACAAAAATTAAGATACACTGATTTTAAAGAAAAACAAACAGAGAAAAATAATGATGAAGAATATCATTTTATGAATGTTGAGGAAGAAAATAAAGAAGAAATACTTTCTACATATGATACAGATAATGAAGAAGATGGAATAGATTTTAATTTCTTAAAATTTGAACAAGAAGAAACAATGGATTATACACTATTAGATTATGAAGAAGAATCGATAGATTGTTTTAAAGTAGAAGAAACAAATAAAACAATAGAACAAATTATAGAGAGAAAATTTACAGAAATAAATATACAACAAGAGGTAGATGATATGCTTATGGAATGTATAACAGAATTAGGATTAGATTATGAAGAAAGTTATAAAAAATTACAAGAATATTATAATCTACCATTAGTAGAAGATATTATGAATGGAAAAGCTATGTTATCAGATTTTTATAAACAAGAACAAAAGACTATTTATTGAACACAACAGAAGTAGCAACTGGTTGCAAAACTCCATGATAAGGACAGCTATAGATTTTGCATCTTTACCATGGTTAGACCACACAGTTAAAGAACCTACCAAAGATTTTCAACAGTTTGTCAAAGAACATCAAAAGACTCCAGAAATTCCAGACCATTTTTCTTGGGAAAATTTCAAATTAATAGGTGAAGGACACTATACACAAATCTACACAAAAATAAATTGGAGTATGCTATTACCCTTTGCAGGGGAAGGAGATACTCTAAAATTACAACACATCTTTAACCTAGAAGATTTTCAAGACGATGAACAAGATAATGAACAGGATTGTTCAAGCCCACAGTCGATAGACAGCACACACAGAGATTTCTAGAAGATATGACGCAAGAGATGACGCCAGAAGACACAAGACAAAACACATGACAAAAGCCATGACGTTTCATGGTCCAATTATTCACAGAAAGTTGTTGAAAGATGCCTATATTTTCAAACCTAACTTTTGTCGTCTATTTTCTTTAGTTTAGTCTTTGTTGAAAATTTTGCCATCTATTTTGTTTATTTTATAGTCTAGGTAAATAGGCTTTAAAACTTTAGTATGTTAGTTTTCCCTATATATATGGCAATTGTAATCGATTGTAAGATACGAGTAACCATTAAGAGCAATAATATTACTACTTCAATGGCACACTAAACTCTCTCCATATCTCTTTAGCTCCACTCCCTTAATATTCCAACTTTTTCCAGTTCTTCGTATTATATTCCAACCCACATAAAAAAAAAAAAAAAAAAAAAAACCTTTCTTCTGCAACCTTCTACTCCGCTGTGCATACTCTCATCCATTATTATCCGCTGTGCATATCTCCATCAAATTTTATCACCCTCTCATCACCGTAATATATATATATATATCATCTTGCTGCTCCAATAAATCCAATAAAGGCTTAATTTCATGTTGCTTCAATAAACAAAGGCTTTAATTTTGTTCTCTAATTTCATCCTCGTTTTGCTGCTCTAATAAATTCAATCCTGGTATTGCTGCTCTAATAAATAAAGGCTTTAATTTTTTTTCTTTAATTTAATCCTCGATTTGTTGCTCCAATAAAGGCTTTAATCCTTTTTTATTTTTCTTTAATTTCATAGTTATCAATGTAATTATAACTAAAATAAGGATATAACGCATATCCATTTTATAGAAAACTCACTCAACCAAAAAAAAGAGGGGGAGGGGACTTTTAATGAAGCAGGGGCAAAATTGGAAAAAAATATTATTTCTACAAAAGAATTATCTATGATTAGCTTGAGACTTCATTTTATTTTCTTAATTTCTACAAAGGAATTATCTATGATTAGCTTGAGACTTCATTTTATTTTCTTAAAGTCTGATCTTAGAGCTAAATGCAAGTTCTAATACAAAGTTACACACTAAACAATCCTTGTTAGGTGTTTGGATATAGTAGATGACCACTCCTAAGCTTGCTAGTCTAAAAGTTAGATACGTATATTTTCAGCTTTTATTTTCCAAGTATTTTACACCGGATATCCTTTACATACAAAACATTTTTTTCTTATCATCTTCCTATTTAGACGCAAAATCATCAAAATAGCGGTTACATGATAAACATATGTCACCCGATTTAAACAATTTCTAGTACAAATGTAGAATACATTGGATGGAAAAATAATAGAAACTTGTAAAATGAGGTATAATATTTCATTCAGTCAGGAATTAGCACGATATAATGCATCAATACATTCATTTTGCAACATAATAATTTACAAGGACTCAAAGTTTAAGAGTTGCCTTGGTCTAGAAATCACCAAACTTTATTCTGGCCCATAAGCCCAAGAACCTCTTCCCAAAGCCCAACACTTCCAGCAGTTGCCAGCCTAACTACATCTGGGCTACAAGCAGCAACAGACCAATACCCAGCCCTTATCTCATCTCTCAACTGCTCTTTCTCCCACCCACAATACCCATCAAAGAATCTAAACTCATCCACACCAACCACATTTCTCTTCACCATCTCAACACCACACCCAACACTCTCTTTAGTCCCATAATACAACCCATTCATTACTTCATCAAACACCCCACTATTCCTAACCCCTTCACCCCCTCCCACCAAAAACAAACCTTCCTCGAGGGGCCCGCCAAAGAACAATGGTCGGTCGGCAAACGTCCCTGACACATCTAGTGCGGTTGATCTCGTTTCCTTAATTGACATAAGCGAAGGCCGATTGAGTATTATGCCCGTTGGGCCCACCGGGCCCATTGATAATATAAGGACCACTGTCCTTTCAAATATGTGGACCCCATCTAGTTTCTCAGTTGCTATTAGTAAGCAACCTTTTTCGGGCTCATGTATTGCATGAGCCCATTTGTCACCTATTGAAACAGATGGTGACTGGTTCACCATGTTGTTAGGATCGGTGGCCAGAGAAGATTCTTGTGAGCTAAACGCTTGTTCTCCGGCCACCAGTCTTGCTCTGAATGACCGCCAATCGGCATCTAGGAACATGTTTTCCTCGTCTCTGGATGATGGTGATGGAGAATTTGACTGAGATTGACAACCTACGATAGGCAAATCAATCATAAATATAAGTTTCAACCACCATATTTATTTTTTTAAACGTCGAACACATACCCTTAAAATCTACTTCTAAAATTCACTTATAGCCCACTTTGTAGGACTTAACCAGCACCACTTTAGTGGGGATAAATAAACAACTGACGCTACTAGGCCAAGAGGCCATCAGCAACCACCATATTTATAAACATTAACATCAAACGTTATTATTCGACTATCAATATCTCATAACTTTTCGCTAAAAACATGTGATTCTTATAATAATTAGACAAGAATACTTACATGTGGTAGCTTTCCTGAGGTGAAAGTTGGAAGATGATCTCTTGGGCTGCAAAAAGATTCTTGATTTGATGGAAGGGATGCCAACTTCCAGTGATTTAGTGAAGGAATTTGAAGAAAGACAACAAGCCTCCATTGTTCTTGATTCTTGAAACTAGAAATGGTTGGATTGGATCAATGCAAGATTTAAGTTCTATACATAAATAATAAACAAGATGAATGTGCACCACAAGGTTCATTTCAACCCTATCCTATACAAGTAGGCTTCCCCTTGGCTTTTCCATATTCTGAGTATGGGCCAGTGGATAATCTTTTACACGTCAGATGATTCAGCCAATAGGAGGGTTACACGTGGACTTAAAAGAAACTGGCAAAAAGATCAGCACTTTATGGAGGATGTGTCATATTCATAGCCATTTAGTTCTGCTGTGATTTGTTGAATATTATCCACAACTACAAATGATAAGCATCTGTTAAGAACTTTACTAAAAATCAATGAGAAAAAGTGTTCTTTGTGCATTGATGGGCTGTACGGTACATGTAAAGGAATGCATTGTATTGTAGCAGACCCCAAAGTCTAGCAAGAAAGTTTGTTAATGTTAAGTCAAACTTAAAATTATTGACTATTTGTGAAAAAGGGTGTATTATTTTCCTTTAAGACTTTTTTTCTTATTATTTTTTTTATTTTTATTATTATTATTTTTTTTTTTACTCAGGCGGTATATACCGTCTTCTCCCTCCATTGCCCCCCATAGCGCCTGCGCACACCAAAACAGGCGGCGCTATGGGGTGCAAAATCTTGTTCCCGTTATACGCATAGAGGCGTGAAGGAAGAAAAATTCAAAGCCCCACTAACACACATATATATACATACATATATACAAAGCCCCATACATATATAACCCCACTACACCCTCTCTTGTGATATAAAGTCTCATAAAGCTAATCTCTTACGCGTTTCGCCACTTGTCGCATAACTCCCCACAGGCTCCATGACTACATATGGCCTAAGTGATTCATTATTTATCAAACTCTTGGATAATTTATTATAGATTTAATAATATTATCTTAAAAAAAGTCTCAGTTGATTTATATTCCAAACATGAAAAATGATCCATCTGCTTAAACCTTTTGTATAATAAAAATAAAAAAGTAAATTTTGGACAAAATAGAAAGAAAAACTATGGACAGGGAAGATATGTTAGCGTTCGGTTCGTGGAATCTATCAATTAATTTATTTTCTAAACAAGAAAAATGATCCACTGCTTAAACCTTGTGTATAATAAAAATAAAAAATAAAATTTTGGACAAATTAAATAGAAAGAAAAACTATGGACAGGGAAAATATGTTGTTAGTGACTCCTTTTGCTACCTCTAATTACATAAGTTCAAAAATATGAAGTATACATTTATTAATAAATTAGGAAAGGCATACAGTTTTCATTACTGAATTTTATAAGTTTGTAAGACCATGTGTAGTGGTTAAAGAAAATAATGCCCCCACCATGGGGCATTATTCGACACGTGTCATCCCAGTCAGCATGGGGCGTTATTGCAAAAGTGGCGTAGTGGGAATAATAATGCCCCTTCCATTTTTTTTAAAAAAATCACGCCCCACTACGGGTGCTCTAAGGGTTACCAATAATCGCATCACAGCAAGAAGGGCAAATGAGGGTTTACCATTTTTGGTAAATGTATAGCGAATCTAATGGCCATAAACATAGAGAATAGAGGTTGGTCGAAAACCTTAGTGTTCTAGAAGCTCCAAGTATATGTTCCATAGCTCAATACAACCTGCAATAAGAGCAACAAAATAACTTAACTTTATCAAATGATTTATGCTTCAAAATTTAGCACAAATATTAAGTAATACATGGTCTCCTTTTTTGTAGCTTTTTCTGGCATAGAAGCAGTAAGCAAGGGCTTCTTCTTCGAATACACCATCGGTCAACCTAAGTGGCTTGGCAGCTACATCAGCAGCTATTAAATCTTCAAGGAGAACTTGCTCATCCTCAGTTGCAAATCAAATTGAATTACTTTAGTTCATGAAACTTTTCTTTAAAAAGTACATTGAATACATACCTTCTTAGAATAAAGGGTATTTTAATATAAGGGGTTATTAAGCATAAAAGGTAGGTTTTTGTTGTCATCTCAGAAAAATCATTCAGACGTGTTTTGAATGAGAGGCTCCGAACCTTGTAAGATAGTAAAGGCCAATTCTATTTTTCCGAGCCTCGTTCAAATTTCAAATGCTTAAGACAGATAAGTACGTAACGAATATTAAAAGTGGTGGGCAGAGAGGGTGACGCGGTTGGTGCCTGTCTACAGTGGTGGGCAGAGAAGGTGACGTGGTTGGTGCCTGTCTGCCTGAGCGTCTACTGACAAATACCGATCGGAATCGAAGGTACCTGCGAGTATACATGTATTCACATCTGCATCATGACTATGCTACAAATACAGAAAAGACTATTCGATATAATCACTTTTAATATAAGGGGTCAATGTTATAAGATTATCTGATCATAAACATATAACATAAGCCGATAAAGAGACTATTTGACTTTCCCTGAAGTAGAAATTGACTAAAAGTGCAATTTGCCCAATACAACACTAAGGTTACAATGCCTTGCATATCATGTCATTGTACAGTGCATATCAACGAAACAATAGGAATGGAATGTTCTCCATGAAACTGGAGGGTGGTGGATGTAAATTAAGATGGTTCTAAAACAAAGAGTATAAAATAATTTGCAAGGGTGTTAACTATCAAAGATGATGGTTTAACAAAAAACAAATGTGACTTCTTTACCAAAACATGACTCAACTAGTACATATATTGAGTGTAATGATCCAAACCTGGGAAAAAGTAGGGGTATTCAAAGTTGGAACATTGGATCATGACGGTTAAACCCGAGACAAATAGAAAAAAATAAAGGTCAGAGATCAAAATGAAAGGTGTTAGTTTTGGTCTTGATCTGGTTAGACATCTAACAAAACTTTTGTAAAAGATCATTCGTTTCTCGTGTTATTTTGAGCTATCTTGTTCACTTGTCAATATCGTTGTTCACACGTAGATAGTGTTTAACCTCATAAATCTATGGATACACACAAAAAATGTCATTCCACTCTTCATCCGATTCGTCTAGCTCTTCATTCAATTGATTGATCGACGATATGTTTATCGCAACCACTCAGGAGGCGATTCAGATTTGTGTGAAGAAGCCGAATCGTCTACAACGCGTAGCAGACAAGCACCTCTTTAACGAGACCATTTAGGTGCTCATGACCGTTTAATGCATGAATATTTTTGTGAAAATTCGTTGTATGACGATGAATAGTTTAGGCATCGGTTTCGTATGAGCCGTAGTATTTTTTTAGAAATATATAACGATCTTGCGGGCCAATATCTATTTTCCATACAAAGAGAAAATGCTAGTCGCAAAATTGGATTATCTGGAATACAAAAGTGTACAGCCGCAATCCGACAACTAGCGTACGACATCGCGACCGATGCGTGGGACAAATATTTAAGGATGTCAGACAGAACTTGTCGTGACAGTCTTGATAATTTCTGTGAAGGTATTCGTTAATTATTAATTGTTACTTATATTTTTATTATTGCTTTTATTCTTATTGTTGTTGTTACTTTATAGTTTAATAATGTATTACGTTAGGTGTCATTTTTCTTTACGGGAGGCGATATCTGAGGATAGCGACTGTTACTGACGTTCCACTTTTATACGAGGCCCATCAACGGATACACGGGTTTCCTGGGATGTTGGGTAGTCTTGATTGCACACATTGGGAGTGGGCGGCATGTCCAACCGTTTGGAAAGGACAACACCATCGTGGTGGCCACGATGGTCTATCCCTAATACTACAAGCGGTCGCATCTCAAGATTTATGGATTTGGCATGGCCGGTGCTAACAATGATATCGTTGTTTTACATTTGTCGGGTCTTTTCGACGATATCATAGATGATGTTGCACTAAATACTTCATTCTATGCAAATGATGTGGAGTATAAATATGGGTACTATCTTGTCAACGGTATTTATCCGGAGTGGGCTACGTTGGTGAAAACTTTTTCGTGTCCAGATGACGAGAAACGATTGTATTACAAGAAAAAAACATGAGATGGAAAGAAAAGATGTCGAGTGGGCTTTCGGTGTATTAATAATAGGGCTGGCAATAGATATCTGTATAAGATAAGATTATACCTGTTTACTGAAAAAGTACACAACGTGATTTTTTTTATTTTTTAAAAATAAATATAATTATGAGGTTAGGATCAATCATTTCTTCTTCTGGTACATAAAAAATAAACTGTGTTATAAACATGAGATATAAAGTAGTTAAACGAGTTGTATTCATGTTTAATACTTGTGTTACACGCGTCGTTAGAGACCTGTTAAACCCGATAAGACACGATTTGCCAGCCCTAATTAATAAAGAGATGGTTTATCATTGCCCAACCGTCGAGGATACTTGGAAAACGTAAAATGAGAAACATCATGTATACGTGCATCATCTTGATATTGGAGGAATCAGACATAGCCTTTTGTGCCAAGAGTTATGATGAAGGTAACCAACCGACGAACCCACTTGTAACACCTCGCAAAATCATGCATAATCTAATAAAGACACGTGTCATGGACTTAAAACGTGTAATGGATTGATCTGGAGGGACTAAAATTGTCAAACAATGTAAATATGTAAGTAAAAGGATCCAAAGTGTCAACATGCCAATCTTGTGCCTCTGATTGACCTCACACGACATTCGTATTCTTTATTGAATAATTTGTCGAACATAGAAAGTCGTTTGTGCATAAATTAAGTGTTGGTACACTTTATGTGGGCGCGACTCGGCTTGGTTCGATTCGATTCGATTCGTTTCGGTTCGGTTCGACTTGGTTAGATCCGGCTCATGTCCGACGTCACGACATTCCTCCGTCGTGCGCCCCAGAGTTTGACACGCGAAGCACGGAGCGCTGCAAACCCATTCCTGTTTACACATCACCATGACATCATCATTGTGATGTCATGATGATGTCACAGATTTGTCCTATGTTGAAATTGTGCAAACATTTAGTCAACAGAAAGTAATCTGGGCCGTATATCTTCATGTGGGCTTCAACTTGCATTTGGACTTGCTTTTGTTTGGGCTTCCAATGAAGACTGTAATGTTGGACGAAGACACTATATGACGAAAACACAAAGGTGACGAAATCAAATGTGATTTCGTCGAGATATTGGATTTCATCAATCCGATTTCGTCCAGAACTGGTTTTCGTCATGTTGTTAGTATAAATACCCAGACATCAGACAGAAACAAGGGAGAGAAGTCTGAATAGATTTCACTGAGCGAACACATTGTAACACACCCTGAGAGTTTACAGAGACCATTTGTAAACACCGCATTGTAACCGTTTTCTAGCATTAATACATTGAGTGTTAATCGTTGAATATTGTGTCTTACGTGTTCGTAACTTGGTTTAACTTACCCGTTTGGATTCCGCACTTTCGGGTTTGTCGGAAAACAGGGAATAGTGGTTACTCGATCCTCCGGGTGGACCTACAATTGGTATGAGAGCATTGGCTCGATTCCTTGTTAAAACCAAGTTTGTTTATCTTGTGTTTTGAAAGATTTTCATGCATTTTCAGAAATTGTTCTTTAAGATTTGAGCTTTGAATTTCAACTTTTCTGGAAAATCTAGTGTTAAATTCTTGAATATCTTGTATTTTGCCGTTAGTTCATTCAAAACCTTGTTAAAATCTTTGTTATACATGTTGTATTAAGGTTTTTTTATTGAAATTCTAAGCAAAATCGTGTTTCGGAAAATTGTTTGGTGACCGGAATCATCATAATTTTCTCCGGAAAACTCATCAAGTTCACCACCTGTTGTGTTCTTCGGTTACCTTCAAACTGTTTTTCAAATCATACACTTTCTAATCCTTTGATAAAGTTACTGTGCACGTTGTTGGTAAATTGAAAATTATTTCTTGTTTGAAAATTGTGCCTTCAAAGTATGATGATTATTTGAGTAGGTTGAAAATTGTGGCATTGTGTCAGGATAGAGATAGGCTTCTTCGAAAAAGGGTGATCACTTTGTCACTAAAAGATAAGGCTACGTTGAAAAATTTTACCAAACCTCACCTTCACCTTATCTCTTTGTTTGACTAAAAGTAATTGTTTCACCATAAAATAAAAAAAATAGAAATAGAAATAGAATCTGATTTCATTAAATCCGATTTCATCTCACATCCCTGTCAACGAAAACCCAAAAGGGACGAAATCCACCCAGCCGAAATCCCTTTCACTCCCTCCTCAGCCGAAAACACCTTATTGCTGAAAACACTCCCAAGCCGAAATCCCTCCTGGCCGAAAACCCTTACCTTCTGGTCGAAATCACTCTGTCTTGTCTTTGCCGAAATCACTTGTCTTTGTTTTGTTTTGGGCCATCAGCCGAAAACACCTTGTAGCCGAAATCCCTTGAATATCTAGACGAAATCACATTCTGATTTCGTCAAACATTCTCATACCTGTGATTGTAAACAGAGGACTTGCAAAAGGTATCTAACTTTGTGTTTTCAAGTGTTTGACCAGGTGTTATCATTCTGATATCAAATATGAGTTGTATAAGTCCTTGGGATTGGAGTACGGATCCACAACCATCTCAAAAACAGATGTCGTTGGCCGAATATATGACGAGTACCATACCTAAACAACAATAGTCAATAAGTTCAAGTCAATGGGCAATGGTGTCGAATCAAAATCAGAGCATTCAAAATATTTTGCTTAGTGAGAATGAGACGGGTAGCAACAATTGCCCGCCAAAGCTGAATCACATGAACGACTATCCATCATGGAAGGGTCGTTTCCATAATTACGTTCAAGGGCAAAACACAGAATTATGGACGTGCTTCACCTCTGCATTTAGTGAAGCTCTTGAAGAAGCAGGATCAAATGCGACAACTTTCAATAATATGCAAGAAGCCGACAAAAAGGCATATGATCTGGAGAAGAAGGCGTATGCTATTCTCACTCAAGCACTTCACAGAGACATCTTTCATCAATTCTCTTATTGTAAGAACACGAAAGGTTTATGGGATGCATTGGTAGCGAGAGGAGAAGGAAATGCGGCCACACGGAAGACGCGTCAGGATTTACTAAAGAAGGAGTTTGAAGGGTTTATGTTTTTGCAGACTGAAACGTTGAATGAGATGACAACTCGTTTTTATCATTTAATTAGTGAACTGATTTCTTACAAGGTTGTTGTATCTTCACAGGAAATAGTCGCACGGTTTGCTGATGCTCTACCACCAAAGTGGAGCCCATTCATTGAGTTGTTAAAGCATACAGGTGTATTGGATACTGTCAGTATCTATGAGTTTGTTCAAAAGCTGGAGAACAAGGATGCAGAAGAAATCAGAAAAGCTAAACTAATTCCTGTCCCTCAAAATCCAGAGATGTACTTTGGAGGGATTGCTCATGCTGCTAGTACAAGCCAGCAACCAAAGATACAAACAGCTTATGTGTCAAATGCTTTCGACCCAAGATCCTATTTTGGAGGAGTAGCCACACCTCAACCCCAATTTGACATAAATGCCTATCTTCCGAAACCTCAAGTTGCACCTCCCCAACCCCAATTTGATCCAGCTGCCTATTTTTCTAAACCTCAAGTAGCCACACCTCAACCCCAATTTGATATAAATGCCTATCTTCCGAAACCTCAAGTTGCCACACCTCAACCCCAATTTGATCCAACTGCTTATTTTTCTAAACCACCATAAGCCCAACCACAACAAGCCTTCTATGGTAACAAACCTGATACTTCAAATCTTTCCAAAGTGAGTGTAGAAGCTGCACGGGATCACATTGAAATTCTTACCACTATGGTTAATGCCTACAGCGGATTAGTCGCAAGTCAAATTGGCAACATTAATTTGACAAACTAAGACTATCAGCAGATAGACAGGGACGAAATGGAGTTAATGGATATCAAGTGGGCGTTTGCAAGTGCTGTTAGAAGGGCAAAGGATTTCATGACTCGAACTGGAAGAACTTCATTGGAAGGCAAAAATGATACGAAGTACGGGTTCAATAAAGATGCGGTTACATGTTACAATTGTGGCGAAAAGGGTCACTTCAAACGTGAGTGCACCCTACCAAGCAAACAAGGAAATCAGAATCCGTTCAGAAATCAGACGAGTACTTCTAATGCAAATCAAGACAATCGTGAACGATGGATAGTAGCAGTGAACAACAGTCAGAACCAGAACCAGTCTGGACATTCAAACACCAATCAAGCATTGACTGTTCAAGCTGATGAAGGATGTGATTGGTCCGTACAGTTGGGAGGAGGAAGTGCATGTTATGCGAAGATCATCAATCACATCAAGCACGTTCACAAGGAAGAATTTTCTGAAAGTGACGACAGCTCGGGTTATAGCGGGAGTTCAGATGAAGAAAGCTCGAATGCGGGAGATTATCATTCTGAAGATGGATCTTTTCTTATCAGACTGCCTTTATGGCAAATGTCTCGGCCTCGACAAGTCAGGTAAATTCTGATCCTCCTACTCCTAGTGTTTGTAATTCTTGTGCTGAATTGAAGCTTGAATCTGAAACGGTTCATAGTCACAATCAGAGTTTGGTTATTGAACTGTCAAAGTGAAAAGAGGCAAACATGGCCTTAGCTCGCAATGAAAAGGAGTTTAAAACAGTTATTGAAACCCAAAAGAAAAGTGTTTCCGAATTAACAAAAACTGTTTTCAACAAACAAATTGGTATTAATAACTACATTAATATCATTGAGGAAACCAAAAAGGAGCTAGCAGTTGCCAAATGCGAGCATGATGCGATCAAGCTGAAATTGGATAGTTATTCTAACTCCCGATATGTGCTTGATCACATCATAGACGTTCAAAAGCTGAAAGGAAACGTTAAAGGCGTTGGTTATAGGAAGTGTCCACCCCCTTTGAGACACGACTATACCAAGTCGCCCGATAAAGAGGATATGCCTCGTTTTGAACCCAGTGTACCTCTTGATTATGGGGATGTTACAACTGGCTTAGGGTTCAAAACGGACAATTCCTCGGAGGGCTCATCTGGAACAAGCGAAAATTCAGCATCTGTTGGTACGGAACAAAGTCCTCCCACAGTTGAGGACTATAACTCGTCAGATGATGAACCAGATATGAGTGATGAGGATAAATCTCTTGAGAAGAACAAAGGAGTTGAAGTTCCTTTTGAGAATCACATTCTGTGTGATCCTCCTACTCCTATTGTGCAATCAACTGGTGCTGAACAAGAGATAGATCCTATCATTGAGACAGTGTCTACTGTTAAAAGTGATAACGTGTTGTATACTTTAGTCGGTGATGACAAAATTTATTCAAACAAAGATTTTCCAATAAAAAACGTCAATCAATCCTTGATTGATAAAATGTTTGAAGATAATACAACTAAGTTTTTGGGAAAAGCGATCCCGAGAGTTTCAGTAACTCAGTGTGATCCTATTCCAAAAGCTGAAGTGAGGAAACAATTTGGAAATAAAAAATTACCGACTAAACAACAACCTGTCGCTTTTAAGGGTAAACAGCAACAGCAGCGAGCTCAAAATTCTAAAGGTTCAAAACCGAAGGTTGAGACCAAAGGAGCTCGTTTCAAGAAGAAAAACAATGATGTTAAATTTGTAGCATCCAAGGGTACTGATAAAATTGAGACTTTTGAAAACAAATCAAACACCGATTTTGTCCAACAAGTCAAGATTTTAAAACGTAACGCTCAAAACAATTACACCCAACACACAAACGGGTGTGATAAAGGAACAAGTACCTCTGGGTCTACAGGTTCAACACGTGAAAGTCGAACCGGTTCTCCTAAGTTTGTTGAAAGGAGAACTTGTTTCAAATGTGGGAAGGTTGGGCACATCATTAAAGACTGCAAAAACTCGCCCAAACCAAATTTTGTTGAAAGAGCCCCCTCTGAACAAGGTCACTCACAACTTCGTCCTGTTTCTCCAAAACATGATAAACGCACTGTTAAAGAACAAGAAACAAAACAACGACGTCAAAACGTCAAAGAAGTTGAAAAGGCGTTAAAACCAGAGGTTGTCCAAACAAAGTCTGTTAAGTTAGAGATTAAAAATGAAAAACAAAAACAGATTTGGAAACCAAAATCGGTAACTGTTTCAAGGGAAGCTCAATCCATTCCGAATCATCAGGAAATCGAAGTCACAATCCTCGATGATGAAGGACGACCGAAGTCTGTTAAGGCTTGGGTCCCCCTCTCCAACTAATCTCTGAGTGAGTGTGTAGGATGTTCCAGGAGGAACTATCGATAGTCATTGGATTGTTAATAGTGGAGTGTCCATGCACAAGATCAGCGACAAAAGAAATTGTTGCCTTTGATGGAGAGAAAAAGAAAAGAAGACAGAATTGTCTGTCGAAAGAAATTGAAAACCTTCGACAAAATGAAAATCATTTCAAAGTTTGATTGTTAAAGGCTTTGATCGGGTCCCCAGGATAGATTCAATCAAAATGTACGCACCTGCAGCACGTCTGAAGTTCAAACTCAACAAGATGAACGTGCAGTGTACATTTCTTCGCGGTGTGATTGAAGAAACTGTGTTTGTTGAACAAACCAACCGGGTGTGCGGATGCCTTGGCGTGGATTGAACAACCGCACACTACTTCTGAAAGAGAAAGACAAAGACCTTAGCTGGTACAATGTGGAAGACCAGCCGGACCCAGAGGTCTATGATCTTGTTGCTGTCAAGAGACTTCTCAGTAGCTACTAAGTCGACTTTGAAATCCACATCGGGTGGATATCCAGTTTGGGAGAGCACTCAGATTCCTGGCAATGCACGAAGCAGTTGCAGGATACGGTTTTGAATTTCTAATCTCTCCTATAGCTGTCGATATTTAAGCTGCTTTATAAATTGTTATCCTCTCGTACAACACTCTTTGGCCTGACACGTTGAACTTGAATATCACCTCACACGTGATTGTTTCACTATGAAACTCGTCAATGTTGTCATGGTCCTCACCGCTTACCGACGTGCCAACTCATTTTTTCCAAAATTCGATAAATCATTTCTGATTCAAAAATTAATTTTGGTAAACGGCATTAAGGTAAAAACATGAGTTAACCGACATCGGAAAATCGTTTTTGTAAATTTCTTTGTGTCTTTTAAATTTATCATAGTTTGTTGATTTTAGGGGGAGTAAATCCAAATTTGAAAAATCCAAAAACAACGAAAAATTTCAAAACGCAAAAACATTGGAAAAACAAAAAGGAGTTTCCTGGCGAGAAAAAGAGAAAATGATAGTAAATCAGTGGTCTGTCGAAACCTTTTTAAACCGAAATGCAAAATGAAAAACGATAAGCAGCTCTATATAAGATGTATCGGTAGGCTCACAATCATTTTAAAGTGTGCAGGGTGATATAAACCTTAAATCGACTGAAGACCAGGTGGGAACCGCACATTGGCATATGGTCTTAGTACCGAAATTTCGTTTGAGAGATTGCCGAGGTTCTGAGATATTCGGTCTTTATGTTGTCTTATCATCTGGGTATCATGGTTGTTTCTTTTACCGTAAAAATAACGGAGACGAAGTCTAAGATCTTCCATGATACTATACATACGTGTACATATTGCATTCGACCTCAATAAGTGATCAACAATCACATGTCCCACAAAATAAGTGATATTATATCACAGATTCTTTATCCGGGAGTCAAGTTCGTCTCTCTGCTGTACGAAAGTACTGACCTGTTCACGGACTTGCTCCTGTGCCCTCATGCATCTGAAAATCAAGTTCCTCATCAATAAGTGATTCTATCACATAGGGCTTGTTTTCAAATCAAAATAAGTGAGTTTCTCACATCTTTTATACGGTCAAACAGATGATAAACGGTATACTCACCGGTAAGATGAACTCTCGTGCATACCTTGATACGGGAATGTGTCGTGTGTGGATGAACACCGGTCGGTAAGTATAAATCATACCTTAACGTATCCCCTCGCCATGATTACATCTAATAAGTTGAGCTTATGTGGACAACAATACCGATAATTGTTATAGGATGCTTATCTAAAATGTTAACTAATTGAACAACAAGAGCGTTTTGGCATGACCGTACACTGATATGATTCTCTTACCCTCGAAACTCGCAAAAAGAATGTCTGTAAATATTTGTTTACTGCTTTCAGTTTCTGCATCTCTGTATATATTTATTTATTGCTTTCCGTCTTTACTTTTGAAAAATGAAAAATTCCAAAAAGATTTTAGGTGAGTTTTAATATAAACTTTATAAAAGCCAAAAAGATTTTGCTTCTAGTTTATTTTTGATTGACCGATGTTGGAACTCGAGTCTATCCTACCCAAAATCCTGATCGTAAGCCGGAAAACAATTGCATCTTCATAAACAGTCGAAGTTAACAAGTTTTGAAAGTTAAGAACTAAAATTGAACATATTTGTTTAAACTTTCAAACTGTTGTCGGTCGGTGTTTGATTGAGATTTGATCTCATATGTGTCATTTGTTTAAATGTTAACTATATTCCAAGCGGTTGTTCTCATTACGCGTTTAGCTTTCTTGCATGTGCAGATGCTAAAGGCGAGGAGAACATGTTCGATGACAAGCTTTGGAATGAAGACACGAAGTGGAGGCACTCAAAGGATAAAGATGATCGAGTTGCCGCTGACCCTTCATCAACACCACATGGATCTAAAGATTTGAAGTTCAAAAGATTCACGAGCATCATTCAAGGGGGAGTTTGTTGATACACTCCCTGACTGTAACACGTGAAGACCTTTGAAGATCCTCCGACACAAAAGACATGGAAGACGAACCTCACGAGTAGCGTCCAAGGGGGAGTTTGTTGGTACACTTTATGTGGACACGACTCGGCTTGGTTCGATTCGATTCGATTTGTTTCAGTTCGGTTCGACTCGGTTAGATCCGGCTCATGTCCGACGTCACGACATTCCTCCGTCGTGCACCCCAGAGTTCGACACGCGAAGCACGGAGCGCCGCAAACCCATTCCTGTTTACACATAACCATGACATCATCATTGTGATGTCATGATGATGTCACAGATTTGTCCTATGTTGAAATTGTGCAAACATTTAGTCAACAGAAAGTAATCTGGGCCGTATATCTTCATGTGGGCTTCAACTTGCATTTGGACTTGCTTTTGTTTGGGCTTCCAATGAAGACTGTAATGTTGGACGAAGACACTATATGACGAAAACACAAAGGTGACGAAATCAAATGTGATTTCGTCGAGATATTGGATTTCATCAATCCGATTTCGTCTAGAACTGGTTTTCGTCATGTTGTTAGTATAAATACCCAGACATCAGACAGAAACAAGGGAGAGAAGTCTGAATAGATTTCACTGAGCGAACACATTGTAACACATACACTGAGAGTTTACAGAGACCATTTGTAAACACCGCATTGTAACCGTTTTCTAGCATTAATACATTGAGTGTTAATCGTTGAATATTGTGTCTTACGTGTTCGTAACTTGGTTTAACTTACCCGTTTGGATTCCGCACTTTCGGGTTTGTCGGAAAACAGGGAATAGAGGTTACTCGATCCTCCGGGTGGACCTACATTAAGGATCGAGTTAATTACTGTTTTCGTCCCTGTGGTTTGTCAAAAATCACTATTTCAGTACATTAGTTTAAAATTTGCGATTTCAGTCCCTGTGGTTCCTCTTTCGTAACCATTTCAGTCCCTGTGGTTTCACTTTCGTAACCATTTCAATCCATTTATTCTGTTAGTATAGGGACTGAAATGGTTACGAAAGTGGAACCACAGGGACTAAAATCGCAATTTTTAAACAAATGGACTGAAATAGTGATTTTTGACAAACCACAGGGACAAAAACAGTAATTAACTCTTAAGGATCTTACAAAACATAGGGGTTAAAAGTGTCAACATGTTAAATATTACCTCTGAGTGACCTTTTAACGATCCCAAAAACATTGTAATAATTGTATATTTCGCTCTCTAGAATAATTGATAGTAATTTTGTGGAGTTTCGATGAAAACAAGACTTTTTGGGTGACCTTACATCTAACCGGGAGCTTAACGGAGTTAATATGTGACCCAAGGTCCTTAATAGTTAACTATGGGGGTCATAAGTGCAATAAATGGAAGTTATTTAAACTTAAAATGGACCAGGGACTGAAATTGCAAAGTTTGGAAAGTGTTTACCGGATTTTCCCATCCCGCGTAGACTCCCTATAAGTCTTACGCGGCCCGCGTAAAAGTGCCAGCGACTGAAAAACTTGCACAGCTCCAGGTTAAGTCAGTTCCACCGCCTTTGCATGCTAATTTTCGATTCTAGGGGCTTGTTTGATGGCTTCTTCTACCACCACAACACCTGTAATCATCTGGGAGCCTCCCTAAACAGGTGTAATGATCTTGGCAACTTCAGATCTCCTATAAATAGCCCATATTTTGATCACTTAGAACTTACACAATTGAGTTTTCATTCAAAGCTCACTCTCTGAAGTCTCTTGGAGCTCTAGGAAGTTTTCCTCAGTTCAAATTTCGTGCTAAGGATTCTTGTAAGCATTCTTAGCTTCCTAAGTTTAAGTTTTATTAGCTTAATGACCGAAAGTCAAAGTTATCGTAATTAAGGTTTGACTTTGTGATTAATCACAAACGGTCCAGCCATTATTCGAATTGAAAGTGGTTATGTGTTGGTAATTATGTAGGTAATAAGCCCTTAAAAGGGCACCTTCTAATTATCACATTATCTTGGTCAATTGTCGGGTCAAACTTATTAATAAAAAGTCAAACATGTCAGTTTTTACAAATAAATTCATAACTGATAATGCAGAGGTTATGGAACATGTTTTGACACTAAAATAACTTGGTAAATAATATAAGAACATGTCTAAGCATGTTCAACCCGACAATTTTGAGTTTAGGCTCGGTTCGGAACCGAAAGTCGCAAAAGTAGACTTTTGCTTTGACTTTCAGTTCTGACCCGAATTAGCTTAGTTTAGATACACCTTAGGGTTCCTTTAGGACCATATTATAGGTTAGTATAACCCTCTGAGGTTATACAACTTGGTTCCATAGAAATCCTAGTTCATTGCATGTTTCCGTTAAATGCTTAAAAGTTGACCATTATGCCCTTTTGATATTAAAACGAGATTTTTGAAAATGTGAGAGGAAAAAAACCTTTATTACTAATATTTAAGTATGTCCTAAAAGTTTGACATCATATTATGGTCTAAAATAGAAGTTATGCGCGATATTGTAAAATGAAAGCTTTTTATTAATTAAATGACAATTTTGGCATAAATCATATTTAAACCCAACTTTTTACACCAAACTTGCCACCTCCTGTTAAGATATAATATTTAAGGATTTTTGGAAATTTTTGTTAAATTTTAAACTGATCATAACATAGGGTTCTTGCATAGGCTCGGTAATTGACGGTAATGCACTTCTTGCTAATAAAATGAGTTTTACACATCCTTTACACATCAAACCTTTTTCTACTGATTTTATACATTAAATAAATTATTTTAAATAGAAGAGGCTGATCAAAATCTCATATTTCCTTAATCAACCCGAATACCGTCAAATACCGACTTTTATGCGATTTAGGCGCATAGTATGGGTTAAAACTATATTTAACACCTAAGACTTATTACCTCCTGATATTATAAGTAAAATTTTATACTTTAATAGTAAGTAAAAGTTTTGAACTCCGATTTCCAAATTTGGCCCTTATAACATATGTGAAATGACCAAAATGCCCCTACGGCGCATAGTTTGGCCATAAATGATAAAATTCACATATATATGATATCTTACAGATGTAACTCGTTAAAATAAATATTTTTACTAATTATTTTAGACCAGAACCTCAGATTACTATTTAACCTCTTTTATAAACTTTAAAATGACCAAAATACCCTTACGGGGCTTAAATTGGTTTTAAATTCGTTTTGGGCATAATAGAAGATATCCTACTGATATCATAACATATTTTAAGCATATTAACTTGTGGAACCTGTACATGACTCATTTGGTTACCCGTTATGCATATTCGCGTTCGGTACGGTTTATGTAACTAGTTTGCATAAATTAACTGAAACGGGTCAAACCTAATCATTTTTACTTCAAAATCCAGAATGTGTTTGGTTTACCCATTTTATACAAGTATTCATACTTGTCGGGTCTAAATCACATTCTAATCCGGTCTTCGCTTAATCTTTCATTTTGAACCGCAAACCTTTCATTAAAACTAACCGGTCTAAGTTTAAACTTAAGTAAAACCCGTTAGGAATCTAATAGGTTATTAAAACCTTCGTTCCATATTTAGGAGCCCAGTAAAAGCTATTTGCACTTGCTGATTGATATACGGCTGAGATTAAAATTATATTTTGCTTAGGTAAATACTTTTAAATTATTTTCCGTTATACGGGCTTGGGATACTGATGTATTGCAAAATACATCCTTTATTCGTGTATAGTTTGTATAGATTTCCGTTATTTCTAGTTTAGTTTTAGTTAGAATTGCGTGTTATTGATTATATTTACCTTTTCCAGGCCTTGGTACATAAACTTGCTGAAAATTGAGTGGAACTGAGCTGAATTGCATAAACACCAAGTCCTGGAACTATTTGGAAAAAGAGTTAGAATTATTTTGAAGATTTTGGGAGTTTAAGCTTGAAAATTCTAGCAACATTCTGTGAAAAAACAGTCGTGGCGTCGCGCCACGGCAGAACTTCTCATCAGTCGCGTAGCGCCAGGATAAAACAAATAAAAGCTGGATTTCTGCATGGTGGCGCCGTGCCACCAAGATTGGTCTCACCCATCGCGCGACGCGACAGGCATATCTGACGTGTTTATTTCGTTAAAAACTAGGGTTTAGTATATAATCTAAGTTAATCATCATTAATGAAGAACTTACGAATTCAAGAAACCCTAGGCGAATTTCAGAGCTGATTTTACGCTTTTCGGAGTACTTTGGCTTGCGGGAATCATCCGGTTGAAGCACGGAGCATAGGAAAGAAGATTGTTCGGGTCTTATATCCCGGTTTTCATTATTTTCTTGTTTTGATACTTTTACGATGAATTCTTGTTTTGAACTTGTTTTGTTTATTCTAGACATCATGTTTTCAGGCTAAAACCTTCGTTACTACCTAGGTTAGATGATAGTTTAATGAAGTTTGGATTTTTAATGGTTTTCTATTGATTTGTTATGGATTGATCTTTGAAAGTAAATAATTCTAGAATATCTGATTTGGTGCGTATGCGTATTTAACTTTGATTGTTGATTACTTGCTGTTTCACATAAATTTTGGTGGATGTCTTTCACATGATAAATTTGTGTTGATTATTCGCATCTTTGCGGGTTCGGGTGATCTTTGGGTAAATCGGTCGATAGCCTTAGAAACAGTAATTAAAATTCAATTAGAATTAAGTATTCTGCTTAACTTGTCACTGAGAGGCTCGATGTCACACCCCGATATTTCCACGTATTACCGGTGGGCCCGGTGGGGAGTATCGTGACGTAGTTGATATCATCATTGTCAAACAACACAATTTTAAATGCACAGCAGAAGCAAAAGGTGAATCACATTACAACCGAATAAATAGTAATATCAAAGTATTACAATTTGGACAGTAAAAGATCCACAGGCGGATCAAAAGATAAAAGATCATTGTTCAACAGACTTTAACATCTAGAGCTTGCAAGACTTGATTAATAATGCCAGGAGTAGCCAGCCTATTTCGTCTAGTACCTGCACTTAGCCTTTTTGGAAAATACGTCAGTTTACACTGGTAAATACAATTAACTGACTCATTTCGAAAAGAGTTTAAGAAAATTAGTTTGAATGCACAAGGCACAAAATATCTTTTATAACTTGGGACAATTTATTTAAAAATAATCTTGTATACAGTTTTACTTATTTGTCATCCGTCAGGGCCGGTTGGTAGAGCCGGTCAAGATTAACTGACACGACACAGGTATAATGCCCACAAGGTTGATTCCTTTACGTGGATTACCAGTTTTTACATATGCAACTGTCAGGTGTATGCCTACACCCCGTGCTTAGGTCGTGGCCATTCTTATTAATGATGCCAAGGATATCCGGGACATGGTCATTTAACCCCCAAGGGCCATACACCAAATAATACAAATTAAACAGGTTATGTAAATACATTAATCACAATCCGATTTAAATGACTACATACCCGACCAAGCGGTATTATTATAATACCGTATCCCAAGCCCGTATAGGGAAAATAAGTTAAAAGTATTTACCTGAGAAAGTACAAGTCACAAACAGCAAGTGCACGTAGCTTTTACCGGGCTTCTAATCTGGAACGAAGGTTTTAATAACCTATTAGATTCCTAACGGGTCTTAATTAAGCCTAAACTTAGACCGGTTAGTTTTAAAGGAAGATATACGGTTCAAAACACACGATTAAGCGAAGACCGGATTAGAATATGGTTTAGACCCGACAACTTTGTATACTTGTCTAATATGGGTAAACTAAACACATTCTGGAATTTGAGACAAAAATGATAAGGTTTGTCCCGTTTAGGCTAATTTATGCAAACTAGTTACATAAACCGCACCGAACGCGAATAATGCGTTACGGGTAACCAATTGATTCATGAACATGTTTTCTGAGTTAATATGACTTAAATATGTTGTGATACCAATAGGATACCTTCCATTATGCTCAAAATGAATTTAAACTCAAACTATGCCCCGTAGGGGTATTTTGGTCATTTAAAGATTATAAAAGAGTTTAAATATGAATCTGAGTTCCGGGTCGGATGTATTCAGTAAAAATACTTATTTTTATAAGTCATAACAGTAGGGTATGGTATATAGGTGAAATTTACCTCTTATAACTAAACTATGCACCGTAGGGGCATTTTGGTAATTTCACACAAGCTTAAAAAGTCAAATCTGGAAATCTGAGTTTAAAACTTTTGCTTCTTATTAAACTATACAAATTTACTAAAAACATCAGTAGGTATAAACTCTTATATATTTAAAATAGTTTTAATACTTACTATGCTTTTAAAACGCGTAAAAAGGCGGTTTTAAGTGATTTCCGAGTTTTATAATGAAAGCTGATATTTTTATTATTCCAGAAGGCTTAAAATATTCTATTTATCATATAAGATCAGTAGAAAAAGGTTTGGTATCAAAATGATTTGTAAAACTCATTTTATAAGCCTAAAGGGCAAAACCGACAATTAACCAATCAAAGCTATAACCCTATGTTATGCTCAGCCTAAAAATAAATAAAAATCTTCAAAAATCCCAAAATATTAATTTATATTAGTAGGTAAAAGTTTGGTATCAAAAATTGGGTTTAGATAGGCTATATGCTAATTACGCCGTTTAATTAATAAAAAACTTTCTAATTACGCTATTGAGCATAACTCTTAATCTAGACCTCTAACTGATGTGAAAATTTAGGGACATGTTTATAAATCAGTAATAAGGATTATTGTCCTCTCACATTTTCAAAATTCTTGTTTTAAAGTCAAAAGGGCATTATGGTCAACATTTAGGCATATAACGGAAACATGCATATGAATCGGATAACTATTGAACCAAGTTGTATAATCACAGAGGGTTATACTAACATGTAACCGGGTCCGAATAAAGCTCTAAGGCATTTATAAAACATGCTACATTGGGTCAGAACTGAAAGTCAAAGCGAAAGTCCACTTATGCGACTTCCGGTTCCAAACCGAGCTTAAACTGAAAATTGTCAGGTTGAACATGTTAAGACATGTTCTTACATTAATTACCAAGTTATATTAGTGATAAAACAGGTTGCATGGCTTCTACATTGTTAATTATGCGTTTATTTGAAAATAAGCTTTCTGTTGACTTTTTATAATTAACTTTGACCCGACAATTGACCTAGTTAGAGTGGGAATCAGAGAGTGCCCTTTTAAGGGTTTATTACCCACACAATTGCCAACTCATAGGTACTTTCAATTTGAGATTTGACTGGACAAATTATGATTAATCACAAAGTCAAATCTTAATTACGATGGTTTGACTTTAGGCTAATTAACTAAGCAAAACTGAATTAAGGAAAGTTAAGGACACTTACTGAGGTCCTATGCACGACTAAGAATCCCTAGGAGGTGGTCTTGAGCTCCAGCAATCTCCAGGAAAAAAGTTATGCAAGTTTCCAAGTGGGTGTGTGAAGTGTTGCAACAAAAGGGTGCTTATATAGTGAATTTAATCACATAGGATCATGCCAAGGAAGTCTATGCATGGTTCCAGATCATTACAAGTGCCCCTAGGCCCTAGGGCATGAGAAACCATTGGGGCAGCCCCTGGTATGTAAAACAAGCGATTTGAGTCGGTTAACAGGCTTGAACTGGAAGCTGCAGGTGTTTTCTGTCGTTGTAGGTGTCACGCGGCCCGCGTAAGACCCATACATGTCTTACGCGGCCGGTATGGATGGCCAGAAAAGGTTAACCAAATTTCATTTATTACATTTTGGCCCCTGATCCTTTCCAAACGTGGTTTTAACTTTATTTCTTGCATTTTGAGCCCACTAACTTGACTTTTAAGGGCTCCAAGACATAACCAAACTTCATTAAGTCCTCGGTTAACTTTATGATCACCCGAAAAGTCATAAATTTCAACGTTGACGCTTTTAACCCCTCGTATACGAATGTTATCATAACTTTCTCATACTTTATCGAAACCTTGTGAAATTTTAATCACTTATTCTAGTAAGTATAATTAATCGCTACAAAGCTTCGGGTTTCCTAAAAGGTCACTCAGAGGTATACTTTAAACATGTTGACACATTTAACCCCTGTAGTTTGTAATCTCTCACTTTCTTCCACAATTAGCTTCGTATGATCCATAATTCATTCGTTTAAGAGTATAAACATCGCGTAGGGTCATTTAAAGGCATATTTATCCATTGTTGACATTTTGAACCCTTTTATTCGCAAACTTTCTTTGTTTGTCAACTTTAGTCCTTCTACAGTAATTCTTTACACGTTTAAGCTTATGACACGTGTTGATATGTTATTGGACATAAATTTACGAGGTGTTACACTCGAGTTAGTTAGTAGGTCTCAGTGTAATATATAGCTAAGATAGGTTTTGAGAGAAGTCGATCTTAGTTCCCTAATTGCACCTGTGTCTATTAAACCAAGTTAGAATCTAGGATTGCCTTAGATTGTCTCGCTGAGAGGTAGATAGTCGTATTAGGGCACTTTTAGAGTCATTAGATGACTGAGAGGAAGTCTAACAATCGGTGTTCACAACAGCCTTATAGGGTTTCCTAGGTTTCTTCCTGAGAAGGGTCGGGAAGTCTTAGATTGAAATACCTTAGGGTTTAGTACTTCACGATCCCGATTCCATACCACAATAGTACCTTTAGAAATCCATTCCTAGTTAAACTGGATTCAAGCCTAGGTAGTCGTTAATCTCATTTGAATTAAACCTTAGTTCTTGTTCGTTTCATAGTCTAGTTCTATTTCAATTTTAATTTTAGGATTTTAGTAAACCCCCCCCCCCTTAAAACACAACAATAGTTAAGTCGTGTCAGTGTCAAGTCTAAATAAAGTCTTTAACGTGATTAATTAGAGTCCTTGTGGGTTCGACATCTGGACTTGCTTTTCTTTGCTAGAGTCGACCGGTTCACTTGCCGGTGAGTAGTTTAGTCAAGTTAGAGAGTCTAGATTATTATTACTTGAGTCTAAATTTAGGTTTATTTTAGTTTATTTATTTGAACTACTTATTGCACATCAAGTTTTTGGCGCCGTTTCCGGGGATTCTTGGCAATTGCGTTAATTACTTTGTTTGGATTTCAACTGATATCTATACGTGCTTTTTGTGTGTTTTTGAGTCGTAGGAGTCCAAGTAACTTTAGTGTCTTTTTATTTTTAGAGTCTTTTGTTGGAGTCATCTTACTTGTTTGTTCTTGGTTTCGCAGTTCATGCCCCACACGCGTTCTCAAGGACCAGTGAAGCCGTCGATCGACAAGTCTTCCTTCTCCACACCCAGTTTACAGGTTAGAAAATCCTCAACCTCATCTTCAGCCCCTTCTGACTCTACACTACAATCTAAACCACCAAAATTTGACTTCACCCCGAAGTCGTCACCCCACAACTCCCCACCACAATCCCGTCCAACTAGTCCACCACTAGTTCACCAAATGGCCGATAACCAAACTGTCCACCAGCATTCCACCTCGGGTTTTACCGCAAATTCACCCATCACCATCCCTGAAATCACCAATGACAAGTCCTGGAAAATTCCCTCATACATCATGACCGCCATTAATAACTCTTGTCAGTTCCATGGTCGTGATGATGAGGATGCACCTGCACATATCAACCGTCTCACCCGTCTGTGTAGCACCTTCGGCATCGAAGGTGTTAATCTTGATGCCCGCTTTCTCCAAGTCTTCCCTTTTTCGCTTGCTGGTCACGCAGCCACACGGCTCGATTTGCAGCCAGCATGTACTTATACCACTTGGGCTGGACTTAGAGATGCTTTCCTTGCAAAGTATTTCCCACCTGCGATGGCCTCTCGCCTTCGAGATCAGATCAGATCCATTCATTCAGAATGGAGCCTGACGAACCATATCACTTAGCTTGGGAGAGGTTTCAAACTTTACTCTCGCGTTGTTCCCAACATGGGTTTTCGGATTGGGCTTTAGTAAAAAAAATTTACAATGGTCTCACCCCTGAGTGTAAGGCCCGATTCGACACATCAGCAGGAGGCCATCTAATGGGAAAGAAAACTGTGGCTGACTGCAATGATATCTTTGAGAGCTTCGCTCATGCTGATATAGATCATAGTGCTGCCAGCAGGAATTCCAATCCTGTGAATACTTCCTCATATTCTCGAGGGGTAAACCAAGTCATCTCGGACTCAAAGGTAGCATCTCAACTTGACTATATCACCAAAGAGTTGCTAGAAATTAAGAAGAAAGTCGATAGGTGTGAGGTTTGTAGAGGTGGACATGACACCGTAGATTGCCCAACACTCACCCTAGAACAGGTAGAGTATATAGCTGGTCAAAATAGGGGTCCAACTAACCCATTCAGCAATAGTAACTCTAATTGGCGTGCTAATAATTATCGCTCTTCAGGTAACCCCCTGGTTTTCCATCAGGTCAATATCAAAGCAGGGGGCCATGTTTCTATTCTAGTGGGGGTCGGGTCAAACAGGTCAATTTGCTAGTTCAGGTTCAGGTGCACAGTTCAGAGGTGACGGGTCAAACCAAGAGGTTCAACCTAGGAATGAGGGGTCAAATAGTAGTCTATCTAGGATAGAGGACCTTCTTACCCAACTAATGGTTAAGGATCAGGCTACCCAACGTACCTTAGAAGAACACGCTACATTCCTAAAGAATAATCACTCAAATTTCTTAGACCTTCAGAGGCAAGTTGGGGATATTGCACGCCAGTTGCAAGAACGACCTCCCGGTCAATTTTCAGGAAATACAAAGCCCAATCCATCTGGTACTTTGAAGGAAATTTCGACCCGTAGTGGTAGGACCTTAGGAGAGGTAGTGAGACCCGAGAGTGTCAAGGTAGAAGATGAGGACCCCGTAGATGAGGAGATTGAAATGGAGGCACCCGGTAAAGTGCAACCTAGGTTAATCCCAGCAAGTACCGCACACACCGGGGGGCCTTCAAGTGAGAAAAGTATAGGAAAGAGGCCCATACAAGTTGCTCCATCACCCACTGTTGATCTTTCCGGTGCTCCATTTCCGTCTCATCTTAAAAACCAAACTTATTCTAAAGAGTACGGGAAATTTTTAAAGATCTTTAAGCAACTTAGAATTAACCTCCCTTTCATAGAAGCCCTTCAATCGATGCCTAAATATGCAAAATTTTTAAAGGACCTTCTAAAGCGTAAGGATAGGTTAGGAGAGGTTTCTAACATTCCCCTTAATGGAGGGTGTTCCGTCGTAGTCTTGAACAAGGTCCCGGAAAAATTAACGGATCCGGGTCTTTTTACCATTTCATGTTTGTTTGGGAGTGATACCGAGTGTAGGGCCCTAGCCGATTTAGGAGCAAGTATAAACCTAATGCCATACTCCATGTATGAGAGGTTAGGTCTAGGAGAGTTATCCCCTACATGTATGTCGTTGTCTCTAGCCGATAGATCAGTGAAGTATCCATGTGGCATAATTGAAAACCTTCTAGTTAAAGTGGATAAATTCGTCTTTCCCGTATACTTTGTCATTCTTGATATGGAAGCCGATGAGAAGGTTCCTATCATTTTAGGACGCCCATTCTTGTGTACCGCCAAGGCTATCATCGATGTCTTCGACGGTAAAATCATACTCCAAGTCGGTGAGGAGAGAGTTACTTTCGAGATAGCACGCTCCATGGAGCACCCTAGTGGTTTCGATGATCTTAGTAGTCCTTGTCATTCGGTCTATTTCATAGAGTCTTTCCTATCATGTGTTGACCATTGCATTGACTATATTAGTGGAGCCGATCTAGTTGAGGGTAAGTTAGATGAGGTAGTTGAGAAGATAGAGGAGGTTGTGAGTGAGAGTGAGGGAGTAGAAGAGACCGAGTGGGTCCCCGAAGTGCTAGAGTTGAGTGAGGTAAAAAGTGAGATTGAGAGTACACCCTTAGAGAAACCCGCTCCACTAGAACTTAAGGTTCTCCCATCCCACTTAGAGTATGCGTTCTTAGGTGAGGGGTCCGATTTTCCCGTCATTATTTCGTCTAAGTTAGAGGAGGGAGAGAAGGGTAGGTTGTTAGAGGTGTTGAGAGAGAATAGGGAAGCCATTGCATGGCGACTTTTGGATATCAAGGGCATAAGCCCCGCCTATTATACCCTCCGGATACTCATGGAAGATGATTAAAAGCCGGTGGTGCAACCTCAACGGCGCCTAAATCCGAACATGCAAGAGGTTGTTAAGAAGGAAGTGCTTAAGTTGTTAGATGTCGGGGTGATATACCCTATTTCCGACTCACCATGGGTTAGCCCAACCCAAGTTGTCCCAAAGAAGGGTGGGATGATGGTGATCATGAATGAAAAGAGTGAATTAATCCCTTCTCGTACCGTTACCGGTTGGCGTGTGTGCATAGACTACCGAAGGTTAAATGACACCACCCGGAAAGACCATTTCCCCTTGCCATTCATTGACCAAATGTTGGAGCATCTAGCGGGTCAACAATTTTATTGTTTTCTCGATGGATTTTCGGGTTATTTTCAGATCCCAATCTCCCAGGAGGATTAAGATAAAATGACGTTCACATGCCCTTATGGCACTTATGCGTATCGCCGCATGCCTTTCGGGTTATGCAACGCTCCGGCTACTTTCCAAAGATGCATGGTTGCTATATTCCAAAACATGCTTGAGACTTCTATGGAGGTTTTCATGGATGACTTCTCGGTTTATGGTACCACTTTCGATCAATGTCTTCTAAATCTTGATAGGATGCTTAAGAGATGTATAGAGACAAACCTCATGTTGAATTGGGAGAAATGTCACTTTATGGTGACGGAGGGGATAGTCCTAGGTCACAAGGTGTCTAGAGAGGGGATATAGGTGGATAGGGCCAAGATAGATACCATAAGTAGATTGCCTCCACCTACTTGTGTCAAGTCCGTTCGTCGCTTTCTAGGTCATGCGGGCTTTTATAGGCGTTTCATTAAGGATTTTTCCAAGATTACGCGCCCCATGACCCGACTCTTAGAGAAAGATGTACCTTTCGTCTTTGACGAAGAGTGCATCAAGGCTTTTGATTTTTTGAAGGAGAAACTCATTAGGGCCCCTATCCTTGTTTCGCCCGATTGGAGCTTGCCTTTCGAGCTCATGTGTGATGCAAGCGATTATGCCGTAGGTGCGGTTTTAGGTCAAAGAGTCGATAAACATTTTCATCCAATCTACTACGCGAGCAAAACTTTGAATGATGCTCAAGAGAACTATACCACCACGGAAAAAGAGCTCTTAGCCGTAGTGTTTGTGTTTGATAAGTTTCGCTCATATCTCGTTCTTTCCAAAACCACCGTGTTCACCTACCACGCCGCTTTGCGCTTTCTTTTCCAAAAGAAAGACGCAAAACCACGCCTCATTAGATGGATTCTTTTGCTCTCCGAGTTCGATATCGAAATTAAGGATAAAAAGGGAGCGGAAAACGTGGTCGCCGACCATTTGTCACGCTTAGAGGATCCTAAGAGAGAAGAAGTTTGTGAGGATTCCATAGGAGACACTTTTCCTCACGAAACCATAGACTTTGTTAGTGCCGAGGTAGAAGTTTTGCCATGGTTTTCGGATTTGGAAAATTATTTAGCAACCGGCGATCTTGTGAGGGTCATGTCCTACCAACAAAAGAAAAAGCTTTTTAGGGATGCTAGGAAGTACATTTGGGATGACCCGTACCTATTTAGGATAGGTGGAGATAGAGTGCTTAGGAGGTGTGTTTCAAAAGAGGATGGGATGGACATCCTTAGACATGTGCACGAGGGTTTAACGGGAGGCCATCACGGGCCAAATGTGACGGCACAAAAGGTTTTAATAGTGGCTTCTATTGGCCAACGGTAGTTAAAGATGCCATAGAGTTTGTTAGGACATGTGACCGTTGCCAACGTACCAGCAACATCTCATCCAAGGATGAAATGCCCCAAAATCCCATCCAAGTCCTTGAAGTATTTGACGTTTGGGGCATTGATTTCATGGGACCTTTCCCCTCATCGAGTGGGAATAGGTACATCCTCGTGGCCATTGACTATGTCTCAAAGTGGGTGGAAGCTCAAGCTTTGCCCACTAATGATGCCCGAGTGGTGGTGAGATTCCTTAAAAAGTTATTCACACGTTTTGGAGTTCCTAAAGCTATCATAAGTGACCGTGGTACGCACTTTTGCAATTCCGCTATGGAAAAGGCACTTGCGCGCTACGGTGTCACTCACCGTCTTTCTACCGCATACCACCCACAAACTAGTGGCCAAGTAGAAAATGCAAATCGAGGGGTGAAGAGAATCTTAGAAACAACGGTAGGAAAAAGTAGAAAGGATTGGTCGGAAAAGCTCGACGACGCCTTATGGGCATTCCGCACCGCCTATAAAACACCGTTAGGAACGACTCCCTTCATGATTGTGTATGGCAAAACGTGCCATCTCCCAGTAGAGTTAGAACATAGAGCTTTGTGGGCGTTGAAAACCGTTAACCTCGACCTTACCGAAGCCGCAAGAAGGAGGTTTTTCCAAATTCATGAATTGGAAGCTTTGAGGGATGCAGCCTCTGAACGATCTTGGAGTATCAAGGAAAAGACTAAGGCATTGCATGATAGGAGGTTGCGAGGGTTTGAAAGAGTTTAAGGTAGGTGATAGAGTGCTCTTATTCAATTCAATATTGAAATTGATAGCGGGGAAGTTGAAATCAAGATGGACCGGACCGTACGTGGTAAAGGAGGTGTTTCCATACGGTACCGTAGAGTTATATGATGAAGTCGATAAAGGTGTATGGAAGGTAAATGGTCATCGTTTGAAACATTACTTGGGAGGTCCCATTGATACTACCGAGGAGGAAGAAATTCCTCTAGAGGACCCACCCACCTTCACCGAACAATGAGTGAGAAGAGCTTCGTTTGTAGAGTATGTACCATTTGTAAATCTCCTTATTTTTCCTATTTCTCGTAGTTTTTCGTGTTTGTGTTTCGTGTGTTTGAGAAATTTTGCAGGAAACGCACCCTTGAATAGCTGAATTCGCGAAGAAAAAGTCACCCCAGGTAAGTCCCATACTTAGAAAAAATTTTGGAAAGGTTTGGAAAAAGTTAAAAAAATTTCTAAGTCCCAAAACTCACATTTTTACGAAACCTTCTGTTGAAAATTGCCCTTCGCGTCGCGCCACCACCAAACCCACACCCCGTGGCGCAACGCCACCCTTGGGGTCACCAAAAACGCATTTGAACCCTAAATAAATGACCCTTTTCACTGAACCCAGTCGTGGCACTACGCCACGGCTCACCCCCCCTCTCTTGGCGCGACGCGACCGATACAAAAATCGAATAAAAACCTTTTGAGTCACCAGTTACCCCCAAACACCCCAAACCCTTTCTTCCACCCCCATCGCTGATCCACCTTACACCCACCATTTTCCACCATCCAACCACCGTTTTTCATACCAAAACCACCCCCGTGATCGGTTTTCATCAATGACCAAAACCCCCTGAAAATATTCGCTGTCCATCCGCCACATCTCATCGATTTGGGACCTACCACAACTCGAAAAATTTGAATTTTTTTTGCTTCCACTTTCATCGATTCATGTCACACCCCGAATTTCCACGTGTCACCGGTGGGCCCGGTAGGGGAGTATCGTGACGTGGTTGGCAACATAATAGTCAAACAACACAATATTTAAATGCACAGCGGAAGCAAAGTATAGATTTAATTCAACCAACGATATTGTAATATTAAGTATCACAAACAGTCGAATATAAATCCACAGGTAGATCAAATTTAAAAAGGAAACAAATGTTCAACAGTTATGACATCCAAGCTGGCGAGACTTAATGTGGATGCTAGGATACAAGCCAGCCTATTTCGCGTAGTACCTGCACTTAACCTTTTTAAGAAAATACGTCAGTTTACACTGGTAAATACAATCAACCGACTCATTTTGAAAAGAGTTTAAGAAAATGCATTTAAGGCACAAGGCACAAATAATATTTTATAACTTGGGATAATTATTTAAATATATAATACTTGTATGGATTTACATGTTCCTTATGCGTTCAGTAGCCCGGGTCGAGCCGGGTTAAAGATCAATTAACACACCACTTTATTTATGAGACACTAACAGGTGTA
Source organism: Helianthus tuberosus (assembly GCA_030545235.1). Taxonomy (NCBI): domain Eukaryota; kingdom Viridiplantae; phylum Streptophyta; class Magnoliopsida; order Asterales; family Asteraceae; genus Helianthus; species Helianthus tuberosus. The sequence goes on along the minus strand of JARYGA010013238.1, from coordinate 34,392 downwards.
CGCCTACACCTGAGTGCTGAGGTCGTGGCCATTTCGTAAAATGATGCCAGGGATATCCGGGACACGGTCATTAACCCCCCAAAGGCTTTAAGTAAACAAAACAATATTAAACGAGACGTCTCAATACTTTCATTATCATTTATTCAATCAAAGATTCAACGTCCCGACCAAGCGGTATTTTATATACCGTACCCCAAGCCCGTATAGGGAAAATAAGTTAAAAGTATTTACCTGAGTAAGTATAGTTCAAAATCAGCGAGTGCAAATATCTTTTACTGGTTCTCCTAATCTGGAACGAAGGTTTATAATAACCTATTAGAATCCTAACGGGTCTTTAGTTAAGCTTACGCTTAGACCGGTTAGTTTTAAAGATACGGTTCGTACGCACGATTAAGCGAAGACCGGATAGAATGTGATTTAGACCCGACAAGTTTGAAGACTTGTTTAATATGGGTATATGATACACATTCTGGATTTTGAGATAAAACCGATAGGGTTTGACCCGTTTCGGCTAATTTATGTAAACTAGTTACATAAACCGAACCGAACGCGCATGAAGCGTAACGGGTATCCGTAAGAGTCCTAAACAGGTTTCCTATGTTAACACGCCTTAAATAAGTTGTGACATCAGTAGGATATCACCCGTGACGCCCCAAACGAGTTTAATCTCTTAATAAGCCCCGTAGGGGTATTTTGGTCATTTTAAAGATTATAAAAGGATTTAATTAGGTTTCTGTGAACCGGGTCTGGTTACATCAGTAAAATGGCTTATTTAAACAGGTTATAACATTTGGTTATAAGTCTTATATGTCAAAATAGTTTTTAAACTCAAACTATGCGTATAATACGCGTATAAAGCCGTTTTAAGCGACGTACGGTTTAAAATATGATTCTGAGTTTCCTGATCAATTAAACAGGTTCAAAACACTCTATTTAATATTTAAAATCAGTAGCAATTGGATTGGCGTCAAAAGGATTTGTAAAACTCATTTTATGGCCGAAAAGGGTATATTCGGTATTAACCGAATTAAGGCGCTAATCCAAGCTTATGATCAGTTTAAAAATAATTAAAAATCTTCAAAAATCCCAAAATATTATATTACATCAGTGGGTAAAAGGTTTGGTGTCAAAAATTGGGTTTAGATAGGTTTTATGCTAATGACGCCGTTTAATTAATAAAAGCGTTCATAATTACGTCATTAAGCATAACTCCTAATCTAGACCTCCGATTAACGTGAAATTTTCGGGACATGCATAATAATCAATAACTAAGATTATGGCACTTTCATATTTCCAAAAATCTCGTTTTATGGTCATAAGGGCATTACGGTCAATATTTAGGCGATTAACGGAAACATCGGACGATTAGGGATTCGAGTGGTATAAACGCAGAGGCTTATACACACATGTAACTAGGTCCTAATGGAACTTTAAGGCATGTCTAAACCTATAAGAATCGGGTCAGAACTGAGGTCAAAGCAAAAGTCAAACTTTTGCGTATCTCGGCTCCGAATCGGTTCTAAACATAAAGTTGTCGAATCAAGCAAGCGTATACAAGTTTTTATACTTATTTTCAGTTGGTAAGAATGATAAAATAGGCTATACGCCATTTACATCGCTAATCATGCATTAAACCAAACATAACAATTCTGTTGACTTTTTCGGAAGTAGTTTGACTCGATAAACGACCTAGTTAGGATTCGAATTAGCGAGTGCCCTTTTAGGGGTTTATTAACCATATAAATACCAACTTATAACAACCTTTGATTCGACAAATCTCTGGACCATTTATTTATTATCGAAAAGTCAAACCGTAGTTACGACGGTTTGATTTCTAGGCCATAAACTAAGTATGAATGAATTAGGAAAGATCAAGGGTACTTACACTTGTCTAATGGATGATATGGAATGCTTGTATCAGTTCTTGAACTCTTGTAAATGTCCAGAAGATGAAATGAATGATGAATGATGAATGTTGCACAATGTGGGTCATTTAAACAACTTCAAACAAGCTTAGATGATTGACAACTAAGTCTAGGAGGAATTAATAACATCCACAAGCATCCTACACACTATAAACCACCTTAGGGCAGCCCAAGGTATCAAGAAAAATTGATCAAAGTCGGTTTAAACATCAACCCACAGCTGCACATAACATTCTGATCAGATAAGGCAGTCGCGTAGCGCGACTGCCAAGCCCTTCAGGCTCGCGCTACGCGAGGGTGATGATGACCAGCTATACAAGTTTCAATCATTTGCATTTCAGTCCCTGATCCTTATAAACATCGCTTTCACTTGGTTTCTTGCAATTTGAGGCTTTAATATTTAACATGTGGGGCTTTAAGGCTTATACCCTCTTTGTTAAGTCCTCGGGTAACTTCGTGATCACCCGAAAAGCCCTAAATTTCAATGTTGACGTTTCTAACCCTTACACACGGATTCTATCATAACTTTCTCATACGGTAACGAATCTTGGTGAAATTTTTATGGTGCATTCTGGTGAGCATAATTAATCGTTACAAAGCTTCGGGTTTGTCAAAAGGTCATTCAGAGGTATAATTTAACATGTTGACACATTTAACCCCTGCAGTTTGTTATCTCTCACTTTCTTTCACAATTCGCTTCGTATGATCCATGATCTATTCGTTTAAGGTTATAAACATCATGTAGGGTTATTGCAAAGTATATTCATTCATTGTTGACACTTTGAACCCTTCTATTTACACAGTTTCACTGTTTGTCAACTTTAGTCCTTCAAGAACATTCTTTCACACGTTCAAACCTATGACACGTGTCAACACCTTATAGGACGTAAATTTTCGAGGTGTTACATCCTCACCCCCTTAAAATAAATCTCGACCCGAGATTTACTGAAATAAGTAAGGGTATTTTTCTTTCATCGTGGATTCAACCTCCCACGTGAATTCGGGACCTCTTCGGGCATCCCATTTGACCTTAACAAAAGGTATATACTTCCTTCGAAGCTTCCTTACCTGTCGATCTTCGATCGACAAAGGTTTTTCCACAAATTTCAAGCTCTCATCAATATGCACATCTGTATAGGGTATAACCACCGATTCGCTAGCGAAACACTTCTTCAGATTGCAGATGTGGAACACATTGTGTATACTACTAAGCTCTTCAGGTAAGTTTAACTTGTAGGAAACTGACCCGACACGTTCGATAACCTCGAAAGGTCCTATGTATCTCGGGCTTAGCTTACCTTTCTTACCAAATCGCATCACTCCCTTCCAGGGTGACACTTTAAGTAGGACTTTTTCACCTACTTCGAAGTGAAAATCCTTACGATTTGGATCAGCGTAAATCTTCTGCCTATTCCGGGCAGCTTGGAGATTGTTTCGAATCTGGACAATCTTGTCCGTCGTTTCGAACACGATCTCTGGTCCTGATAACTGGACTTCTCCAACTTCCGCCCAACAAACTGGTGATCTACACTTTCTACCGTATAATGCCTCAAAAGGCGCAGCCTTGATGCTGGTATGGTAGCTATTGTTGTAGGAGAATTCGATTAATGGCAGGTTCTTATCCCAGCTACCTCCCAAATCGATTGCACATGCACGTAGCATGTCTTCTAGCGTTTGAATAGTACGCTCACTTTGACCGTCTGTCTGTGGATGGTAAGCCGTACTAAGGTTCAAACGTGTGCCCAAAGATTGTTGGAAGCTTTTCCAAAAATGCAACGTGTACCTAGTATCTCGGTCAGAGATAATAGCTACAGGTATGCCATGTAGAGCTACAATCTTATCAACGTACAGTTGGGCTAACATATCGGAGCTGTAAGTCTCCTTAATAGGTAGGAAATGTGCTGACTTAGTCAGTCGGTCAACTATCACCCAGATGGTGTCATTTCCTTTCCTTGTCTTGGGTAACTTGGTGATAAAATCCATAGTTACCATTTCCCATTTCCAAGTAGGAAGTTCAGGCTGTTGTAGCAAACCTGACGGTTTTTGATGTTCTGCCTTGACTTGCGCACACGTCAGGCATTTAGCTACGTAGGTAGCTACAGACTTCTTCAAGCCTATCCACCAATAATTTGCTCTAAGATCATGGTACATTTTATCAGCTCCAGGATGAACAGAATACTTAGAGTTGTGGGCTTCCTGGAGGATAACATCACGGAGTCCCCCATAAATTGGAACCCATATCCTTCCATTCAATCTAAGAATTCCATCCTTACTAAGAGATAACTGCTCCTCAGTTACTCCGAGCTTTTTGTTAGGATAGTTAGCTTCCAACACAGCTTCCTTCTGTGCAGCTAACAACCTTTCTATCAAGTTGTTCTTTATTTCCATGCTCTTGGCATTGATTCGGATGGGTTTCACTCTTTCTTTCCGACTCAAGGCATCGGCGACTACATTCGCCTTGCCGGGATGGTATCTTATTTCACAATCGTAGTCATTAAGAGTTTCCATCCAACGGCGTTGCCTCATGTTCAAGTCCTTCTGGTTGAACAGATGTTGAAGGCTCTTGTGATCAGAATAGATCACACATTTGATTCCATATAAGTAGTGCCTCCACAGTTTTAGTGCGAATACAACGGCACCCAACTCCAAGTCGTGGGTGGTGTAATTCTTTTCGTGCACCTTTAACTGACGTGAAGCATAGGCAATGACTTTGCCTTTCTGCATAAGCACACATCCCATCCCGGTGTGTGATGCATCACAATAAACTACAAACTCCTCTATTCCATCAGGCAATGTCAGTACTGGAGCATTGCTCAACTTTTGTTTCAAAATATCAAAGGATTCCTGCTGCTTAGGACCCCAGTCAAACTTAATCTTCTTACGTGTCAGCGAAGTCAGGGGTGCAGCAATCCTTGAAAAGTTTTCTATGAATCGCCTATAGTATCCTGCCAAACCTAAGAAGCTACGAATTTCTGTAGGCGTCTTTGGCTCATGCCAATTCATGACAGATTCAACTTTAGCGGGATCTACTTGGATACCACGCTCACTAACAACATGTCCAAGAAATTGGACTGCTCGAAGCCAGAATTCACACTTCGAGAACTTGGCATAGAGCTTCTCTTTATGAAGTAGTTCCAGTATGCAGTGAAGGTGCTTCTCATGGTCAGCTTGGCTCTTTGAGTAGATGAGAATGTCGTCGATGAAGACGATGACGAATTTGTCTAAGTGCGGCTTGCAAACGCGATTCATGAGATCCATGAATGCGGCCGGTGCATTAGTGAGCCCAAAAGGCATCACTAGGAACTCGTAATGACCATAACGAGTCCTAAATGCTGTTTTGTGCACATCTTCATCTCTAACCTTCAATTGATGGTAGCCTGACCTCAAGTCAATCTTCGAGAAGAAACTTGCCCCTTGCAGTTGATCGAACAGATCGTCGATTCTGGGCAAAGGATATCTATTCTTGATGGTAACCTTATTAAGCTCACGGTAGTCGATGCACAGACGCATCGATCCATCCTTCTTCTTAACAAATAACACTGGTGCTCCCTAAGGAGACGAACTAGGTTTGATGAAACCTTTGGCTAGCAAATCATCTAGCTGCGTCCTCAATTCCTTCATCTCCGTTGGTGCCAACCTATAAGGCGCCCTTGCAACTGGTGCTGATCCAGGAATAATGTCAATTCTGAATTCCACTTGCCTATCTGGTGGCAAACCAGGTAGTTCTTCAGGAAATACTTCGGGGTATTCAGAAATGACTGGGATATCTCCAATCTTGGGTTTCGGCTCATCAATAATCACCTGTGCCATGTAGATGACACAGCCCTTCTTCAAACATTTTGAGTCTTTGAGTATAGACATCTTCTCGGGCAGCCCATACTGGGTATCTCCCTGGATAGTAAGTGATTCACCAGACGAAGGCTTGATCCTCACTTGCTTCTTATTGCAAATAATCTGGGCCTGGTTATGAGATAACCAGTCCATACCCAAAACTATGTCGAAACCGGCTAGTTTTAAAGGAAGTAGGGACAAAGGAAAAGAGTGGTTCCTAATGGATATGAAACATCCATCTAATAAGGTTGAAGCGGTTTCTAAAGTGCCATCTGCTAGTTCCACCTCATACTTCACACTTAAAGTTCTAACAGGCAGTTTCAACAATTCACAAAACTTGTTATCTACAAACGACTTATCAGCGCCCGAATCAAATAACACTCTCGCATATACATCATTTACGAGAAAGGTACCTGTTATCACGTTGTCGTCCTTGACGGCTTCCTTAGCATCCATTCTGAAGACCCTCGCATTGGTCTTCTTCCCCTCTTCATTCTTCCTTGCAGATTTTGGGCAGTTGGACTTGATATGCCCCTTTTCATTGCAACCATAGCAGGTCGCATCCTTTATCTTCTTGCAATCCACGGTTTTGTGTTCCCTGGATTTGCATAACCCACATGCAAAAGGCCTCGATTGTGTTTGTGAGTTGGATTCAAACCTGCACTTCCCAAAGTGCTGCCTCTTGCAGGTTTTACATCTGGGTTTTTCGCCCGACTGTTGACCATCCTTCTTAAAACCTGACCCCTTCTTTTGGTCATTGTTTCCCTTCAGCTTCTTGTCTGACCGTCGTGAGTTGTCATCCTCACGCTTCCTCTTTTCGGTATCATTTTTCCTCTGTGACCTCAGCCTGACAGCATCTGAGGTCAGAGATAACGATATGTCCGTTACTGACCGAAAAGTGGTTGGTCTGGAAGCTTTTACACTTGCTTTGATCTCCGGTTCCAAACCTCCGATAAAACGAGCTATACGTTTAGGCTCCGGAGTTACCAAGTAAGGGACCAACCTTGACAAAGTATTGAAAGTAGTAAGGTAGGCCTGACAGTCCAGATTTTTCATGACCAGCGCCAGGAAATCAGATTCAATTCTCTCAACCTCATGTTGAGGGCAGAAATTCTCCTTGATTAGTGCCATGAACTGTTCCCAGGTCATGTTGTATAACGGGACTTTCCCTGTGGCTTGGATCAAAGATCTCCACCAGGCTAAGGCTTCTCCTTTGAAAGACTGCGAGACAAACTTCACAATGTCCCTATTATGACAACCACTAATATCCACCACAGTATCCATTTCATCCATCCACGTCATGCAATCAACAGCTCCTTTTTCCCCATTGAAGTCTCGGGGTTTGCACGACACGAAGTATTTATAGGTGCAACCCCTATTACGAGGTTCTTGGTTCTGTAGGACTCTTTGGGATGGATTACTCCTTTGATTCGAGGAGTGGTGAGAATTACTGTTGTGGGCAGTGTGGGTCCTGGAGGGTGTTCTAGTGTGTGATGCAGAATGGGTCCTCGTATGGGTACCACTTGATCCATGGTGCTGTCTATCCATAGCTCTATTAACTGCATTGTCTATCATAGCTTGCAATTCTGCACCCGCTACGTTTACATGGGCATTATCATTCCCTATCCCTTGGTGACTGTTGACCTCGTTTGAGTCTGCCATGTTTCTTGAACTGTAACACATTGGCAATAATTTATTGGTGAGTTTATCATATAATTGTCTTTTATGGCAATTTTTATTAACCGTGGTAACATAGACCATATATGGTTAATTTATTACTCCCATTTATTTAGGATTTCTAATATAATTTATCCTAATTATAAAACAGTAACAGTATTTATTAGCACATAAGGCCTAGTCATAGGGACAATATAGATTATAAGCTAGGATTTCAGAGAATCAAAGCATGAAGGTTTGAACAAAGTTCATTACCTTTATCAGACAGGGTCATAGACTAATACTGTCTTTTGTCTCATATGAAAATGAGAAGGGCCCGTAGGCATTCCATTACCAATGGATGGTAAAAGAACTTATCATATTTATTAATGATTTAACCCATGATTCAGAGATCATTTACTTGGGTTTAGAATCTTTGAAAAGATCCATATATTATAATAATACGTGTGTTTTTAACGAATCATGTCTGCCAGGAGTGTTAACATGTTTTCAGATGTTAACAGGGATTTGAATCTTTTTAACTAGTTTTACCATCTGGGCCCGGTCTTAAAATGACATGCAGGCTAGGTTATACTTTTAAGATTCTTACAAAAAAATAACATAGGCAGATAGACTCTTAAAAGGAATGATTTTGATTTATTTATTTCATATATCTTTTAATTATGCATATCTAGCAAAGATGAAATTTATAAACTTACATTCCATTAAACTAAAAGTAGTACATTTTGCCCTAAACGGGACTTTACACAGAAACAGATGCCCACGCAGGAGCTATACAGATAATACATGTCCTCACAGGGACGGTCTACAAAAGTAAATGTCCACGCAGGGACTACTAGAGACAAGTCCACGTAGGGACTAAGTACAAGGATAGATGTCCACGCAGGGACTACATACACACATAAATAAATGTCCACGTAGGGACTTGATTTAAACAAGGAAATACAACAATATATATATGGGGATTTAACGATCCCGTTTCTTCTTCCCCTTAAGCAAGTTTGCCAACCCACTCATAAATCCTTCATTCTTCCTACGTTCCTTCTGGAAGTCTCGCTCCACTTTGGCCAGTCTTCGGCGGAGTTCCTCCTGCTCAGGTGGAGGAGCCCGTGGTGGCTGGTACTGTGGTGGCGGCTGAACAGGTGCTTGATACCCCTGAGTTGGGTATCCCATCCCCCAAGGGGGTCCGTATGGTCCTTCAGGATTATTATGGGCTTGGTAGCTTGCTGCTACGTTGTAAGGGTCATCAGCATAGTTATAGCCATGGTATGCTGGTGGTCCATATGGGTTGTAAGCTGCCGGAGCAGTATAAGCAGGTATTGGGTGGCCAAAACCCGGTGATGGCGGTACAATAGGTGCTGAATTCACCTCCGAAACTGGGACAGAAGGTCCTTCCATCTGTGGGACTTCATGAGTAGGCGGGTAATGGCTACCGCTAGAGTGTTGAGGGGTGTTGAGACGAAAGTCAACTTCTCGTGCTGAGATCCGTGCACCAGTCCTCCTACGTCTTGGTGGCTCTGGAGGCTCTAGATGCACTGGTGGCGGTGGAGGCGGTGGCGTGACTGCCTCATAACGTGGATCCCCAGAGGGATCTTGCTGCTGCAGTGGCAGCTGCTGGTGAGGTGATGAGTGTTCAGACGGTGTATAGTACCATTCACACCGTTCGAACCGTGCCATGTGACTATCCGGACCCTGGTATGGTGTTCCGTGAAAAGACGAACCGTCTGAGATCACGAAAGGATGGTTAAAGGATCCGGTTGAAGCCTCGACGGGATCTGTGTCCTCGTCCATATCTTGATCACCCGAAAAGTGATCCTCTGGTCCTAGTGGGTTAAATCCCACTTGCTCTGGCAGGTACTCTGCTGGGTTAAACTGACCCTGAAAGACCGGAGTAGGGTCGCCAAAGAAACGTTGCGGGTTGTGGGGTTCGTTCTCTGACTGAGGCCCATACGAGTCATGATATGGAGGTGTTGAGGCGTGCGAAAAAGATCGTCTTGCATCGTCTTCATAGGTCCTCCATAGCTCCCTCGTTTCGTCATTCCTTGTAGAAGAAGTTCGTCGATATGAAGGCCCTGCCTCGTGGTCGTTAGGGGCGCTAGCTGGCTCCTTTCCTCGACCACCTCGTCTAAATCTTGGCGGCATTATTGTACCTGTTAAAATACACAAGATAATAACAAGGAAAAATAAAGGGCAAAATTTAATTAAATAAAAATTTGAACAATTTGGATTATTCCTAAGTTCTTTGTCTAGACTCGAAGATTTAGGAATGTGCAATTGTGTAACTGAGATTAAACACAAAAGGTTAGTGTTTAATTCACTCAGTGTTGGCTCTGATACCAACCTGTCACACCCCGAATTTCCACGTGTCACCGGTGGGCCCGGTAGGGGAGTATCGTGACGTGGTTGGCAACATAATAGTCAAACAACACAATATTTAAATGCACAGCGGAAGCAAAGTATAGATTTAATTCAACCAACGATATTGTAATATTAAGTATCACAAACAGTCGAATATAAATCCACAGGTAGATCAAATTTAAAAAGGAAACAAATGTTCAACAGTTATGACATCCAAGCTGGCGAGACTTAATGTGGATGCTAGGAGACAAGCCAGCCTATTTCGCGTAGTACCTGCACTTAACCTTTTTAAGAAAATACGTCAGTTTACACTGGTAAATACAATCAACCGACTCATTTTGAAAAGAGTTTAAGAAAATGCATTTAAGGCACAAAGCACAAATAATATTTTATAACTTGGGATAATTATTTAAATATATAATACTTGTATGGATTTACATGTTCCTTATGCGTTCAGTAGCCCGGGTCGAGCCGGGTTAAAGATCAATTAACACACCACTTTATTTATGAGACACTAACAGGTGTACGCCTACACCTGAGTGCTGAGGTCGTGGCCATTTCGTAAAATGATGCCAGGGATATCCGGGACACGGTCATTAACCCCCCAAAGGCTTTAAGTAAACAAAACAATATTAAACGAGACGTCTCAATACTTTCATTATCATTTATTCAATCAAAGATTCAACGTCCCGACCAAGCGGTATTTTATATACCGTACCCCAAGCCCGTATAGGGAAAATAAGTTAAAAGTATTTACCTGAGTAAGTATAGTTCAAAATCAGCGAGTGCAAATATCTTTTACTGGTTCTCCTAATCTGGAACGAAGGTTTATAATAACCTATTAGAATCCTAACGGGTCTTTAGTTAAGCTTACGCTTAGACCGGTTAGTTTTAAAGATACGGTTCGTACGCACGATTAAGCGAATACCGGATAGAATGTGATTTAGACCCGACAAGTTTGAAGACTTGTTTAATATGGGTATATGATACACATTCTGGATTTTGAGATAAAACCGATAGGGTTTGACCCGTTTCGGCTAATTTATGTAAACTAGTTACATAAACCGAACCGAACGCGCATGAAGCGTAACGGGTATCCGTAAGAGTCCTAAACAGGTTTCCTATGTTAACACGCCTTAAATAAGTTGTGACATCAGTAGGATATCACCCGTGACGCCCCAAACGAGTTTAATCTCTTAATAAGCCCCGTAGGGGTATTTTGGTCATTTTAAAGATTATAAAAGGATTTAATTAGGTTTCTGTGAACCGGGTCTGGTTACATCAGTAAAATGGCTTATTTAAACAGGTTATAACATTTGGTTATAAGTCTTATATGTCAAAATAGTTTTTAAACTCAAACTATGCGTATAATACGCGTATAAAGCCGTTTTAAGCGACGTACGGTTTAAAATATGATTCTGAGTTTCCTGATCAATTAAACAGGTTCAAAACACTCTATTTAATATTTAAAATCAGTAGCAATTGGATTGGCGTCAAAAGGATTTGTAAAACTCATTTTATGGCCGAAAAGGGTATATTCGGTATTAACCGAATTAAGGCGCTAATCCAAGCTTATGATCAGTTTAAAAATAATTAAAAATCTTCAAAAATCCCAAAATATTATATTACATCAGTGGGTAAAAGGTTTGGTGTCAAAAATTGGGTTTAGATAGGTTTTATGCTAATGACGCCGTTTAATTAATAAAAGCGTTCATAATTACGTCATTAAGCATAACTCCTAATCTAGACCTCCGATTAACGTGAAATTTTCGGGACATGCATAATAATCAATAACTAAGATTATGGCACTTTCATATTTCCAAAAATCTCGTTTTATGGTCATAAGGGCATTACGGTCAATATTTAGGCGATTAACGGAAACATCGGACGATTAGGGATTCGAGTGGTATAAACGCAGAGGCTTATACACACATGTAACTAGGTCCTAATGGAACTTTAAGGCATGTCTAAACCTATAAGAATCGGGTCAGAACTGAGGTCAAAGCAAAAGTCAAACTTTTGCGTATCTCGGCTCCGAATCGGTTCTAAACATAAAGTTGTCGAATCAAGCAAGCGTATACAAGTTTTTATACTTATTTTCAGTTGGTAAGAATGATAAAATAGGCTATACGCCATTTACATCGCTAATCATGCATTAAACCAAACATAACAATTCTGTTGACTTTTTCGGAAGTAGTTTGACTCGATAAACGACCTAGTTAGGATTCGAATTAGCGAGTGCCCTTTTAGGGGTTTATTAACCATATAAATACCAACTTATAACAACCTTTGATTCGACAAATCTCTGGACCATTTATTTATTATCGAAAAGTCAAACCGTAGTTACGACGGTTTGATTTCTAGGCCATAAACTAAGTATGAATGAATTAGGAAAGATCAAGGGTACTTACACTTGTCTAATGGATGATATGGAATGCTTGTATCAGTTCTTGAACTCTTGTAAATGTCCAGAAGATGAAATGAATGATGAATGATGAATGTTGCACAATGTGGGTCATTTAAACAACTTCAAACAAGCTTAGATGATTGACAACTAAGTCTAGGAGGAATTAATAACATCCACAAGCATCCTACACACTATAAACCACCTTAGGGCAGCCCAAGGTATCAAGAAAAATTGATCAAAGTCGGTTTAAACATCAACCCACAGCTGCACATAACATTCTGATCAGATAAGGCAGTCGCGTAGCGCGACTGCCAAGCCCTTCAGGCTCGCGCTACGCGAGGGTGATGATGACCAGCTATACAAGTTTCAATCATTTGCATTTCAGTCCCTGATCCTTATAAACATCGCTTTCACTTGGTTTCTTGCAATTTGAGGCTTTAATATTTAACATGTGGGGCTTTAAGGCTTATACCCTCTTTGTTAAGTCCTCGGGTAACTTCGTGATCACCCGAAAAGCCCTAAATTTCAATGTTGACGTTTCTAACCCTTACACACGGATTCTATCATAACTTTCTCATACGGTAACGAATCTTGGTGAAATTTTTATGGTGCATTCTGGTGAGCATAATTAATCGTTACAAAGCTTCGGGTTTGTCAAAAGGTCATTCAGAGGTATAATTTAACATGTTGACACATTTAACCCCTGCAGTTTGTAATCTCTCACTTTCTTTCACAATTCGCTTCGTATGATCCATGATCTATTCGTTTAAGGTTATAAACATCATGTAGGGTTATTGCAAAGTATATTCATTCATTGTTGACACTTTGAACCCTTCTATTTACACAGTTTCACTGTTTGTCAACTTTAGTCCTTCAAGAACATTCTTTCACACGTTCAAACCTATGACACGTGTCAACACCTTATAGGACGTAAATTTTCGAGGTGTTACAATTCAGGTATGCTTTTGTGCATTATTCTCTTATGTTTGTTTATTTACATCGTATTATGTGTCCGTAGGATTTTTCGTGAGTTATAGGTGTCGAGTCCGTGGTGTTGAGTTGCTCGAGTCGGTCCTCTGTGAGTTTTGTTTGGGCCAGTTTAGGTCATTTGAGTCTTAGGGTTGTCTAATTCAGTGGAGTCGAGCTTGTTTGAGTCATTTTGTGAGGTTATGTGAGTCCATCAGTAGTTGAGTTAATATTAGCAGGTTGAGTTCAGTTTGTTGAGTCTTCGTATGGGTCAGCTACTTCGGATTTGAGTACAGTTGAGTCGAGTCAATATTAGTGGTCCAGTTGACGTCTAGGTTGCGATTTTAGTCCTTTGTGTGGGTCCACATGTGTTTGTTCGGGTATGATGATTTGTCGAGTCAGTCGTGTGCCTTTTGTAGGTCAGTCATCTTCGTTCAAGTCATGTTGCGTCCATGTTTAGGTTGTTTCTAGTTTTTTTAGATGGTATTGCGGCATGGGATTGGTTTGGGAATTTTATTATTTGCGGATTGCGGATGGCTCGGGTTAGTGTTGAATCTTGTTTTGCTTGATGCTTGAATGGTTGGGTATAATACATTGACACTTGAAGCTCGGATATTGCGCATTAAAACTGAATTTTTGCGTTCGAAAGAAACCTCCTTTAACTAGGCGGAATTTTTCGACGCTAAATTTGTTTTAAAACATCTAAAAAAAAAGCAAATGATTTTTAAGCGCGGATTGGACTTCAATGTCATTGTTCGGCACTTTGGCTCTTAATTGGGACAATTAAAAGTGCCGATGGGGGTAGTGTACATTGAGTCTAGTATGTGTCTTTGTGTCGTTTTAGTGTCATTTTAGCATAGTTTAGTTGTTTTAGTTGTGTTTGGGTTTACTGGCACGTACAAGTGGTTTAAATTCGCCCGTACTCAATCTCCATTCGGGCGAGTTTAACTATCACTTAGCAATTGTAAAAAGTAACCCGTTTGTTTTCGAATTAGCCACGAATGAAATGCTATACGGCTATTCTTTACTTTTTTCGAAAAAAATTATAAAAATCCAAAAAAAAATCAAAAATTTCAAAAATTAAAAAAAATTATAAAATTAAAAACACCAAAAATAGCTTGTTATGACTGACTGTCTGCCTGTTTTGTCTTGATTATACTTGTTTTGCAGGCATGGCTAGTAGTTCAAGGAGCGGTAGGGCCCGGAAGAGGGCCGCGGGTAAGTCAGCACCGCAAGAGGATCCGCCTCAGCAGGATCCAGTCCCACATGAGACACCGATCATTCAGATAGTTGCCGATGATCCGAAACTGAGAAAGATTGAATATCAAAGCTCATATAATTTTATCCCGGATATGAAAATGCTTAGAGCCAATCACCCGATACTGAAATTTGAGCCGAGTACAGCTGAATGGAACAAGTATGATAAACTGAGAAAAACTGATTTACTTCAACATACGGTTATAGATTGGTTGTGGTTGGGTGAGATAGGCGCGAAGCAGGAGGTGAGGGACCTTTTGGGTCAGAGGTTGATTGATGCATTGGAGTGTTTAGAGCCTCAGTATGAGGAGTTGGTGCAAGAGTTTCATAGCACTTGGATGCACAAGGAGGGAAAGTTTGAGCAGGACACAGCTGTGTCGTTCAGTCTAGGTAGACAGGTGTATGAGATGAATGTGGCGAGGTTTGTCATAATTTTGGGGTTGTATACTGAAGAGGAAGTGAAGAGGCCGGAGTTTGTTACTTGCTTGCGGGGTGCTTATTCTAAGCCTAGGGATTATGGTATTGGTGCAACTGAGCTGGGAGAGTTTTGGAGTACGATTTCTGACCACCCGTTCACGACTACGAACCTGATCACTTCGGTTCGTAATCCGGTTTATAGGTATGTGCTGAAGATCTTATCTACTACACTAGTTGGTCGGAAGTCGGGGGAGAACAAAGCGAATTGGATAGAGTTGTCTATCTTGATGTGTAGAGTGCAGAACAGGGAGATGAATCTGGCTACGGTCTTAGCAGATTCTTTTAGTAGGAGTCGTCGAGGTGGTCCTCGAGCTGGTTTGGATATGGGCCCCTACATTACTAGGATTGCAAAAAAATTGGGGGTGTTTACCAAATATCTCCCTGAATTTCTACATGTGGGGCCCACGACAGCGACATTTGGGATCAAGGAGCTGCAACAGGCAGGTATAGTATCATCTATGGAGCCTTACGACTGGGAGCCGATCAGGAAGGGGTCGCAGGTGCAGCCACCGGAGGGACATCCCGTTGAGGATGTAATGCTTCAGATTGATCCTCCACATAGGCAGCGACCACCGCAGAGACACGAGCTGACAGCACACCAGTACCCACGCAGACAGCCACCACCTGTACCTCTTACTTTGGAGTCGTTCTCTGTGTATGTGGAGCAGAGGTTCGACAGGTTGGAACACCTTATTTTGACAGGTCAGGATAGGCAGAAGGATGCCCTCCGATACATTATGAGCAGGCACAGCATGGGGATCCCAGATTTCTTCCAGTCGAGGCAGCAGGGTAGCTCGGCTGGTACTGCTGAGAGGTTTGATCAGATTCCCCCGATTCGGGTATTTGGAGAGGGCAGTTCAGGTGCAGGTGGTCGAGAGGAGAGCAGTCATGAGTCTGATAGCGAGTATGACGAGGATTAGTGTGGGGATAGTATGAGGATGCAGGAGCAGCAGCTGACTATATCTTTTGTTGATTATTTTTCTTTTATGCTGTTTTTGATCCTCATATTTTTGGTCAGTACTGATATTTATACACTTTAAACAGGTTGGTTAGGGAGGTTGGGTTGGTATGTGTTGAACTGATGATCTGATGATCTTTTGATATATATATGATATGTTTTGGTAGTTCGTGTTGATGATTGATAGGTTGATTTATAGCCGCTTTCGTTCGCGTGTCCGAGATTAGAGTTGTTTGCTGAGCGCGTTTCGAATTGGAGGGCTTATGTGGAAACGACTGGCACTTTGACACTCTCACATATCAGCTAAGTCGTTTCCCTTTTTGTTGTTGTATTTTATTTATTTATTTATTTCGTTCGTTATTTATTTAGTTAGTTCGTTAGTAGTTTTTTGGTTTTTAGTTTTTAGGTAGTTTGTTGAGTCGTATTTTCATTCTTGCATTAGGGACAATGCAATCTTTAAGTGTGGGGATGGGATACATGTAAATAATCGAGTCATAATATTGAAAAATACAAAAAAAATAAAAAATTTGAAATTCCAAAAAAATCGAAAAATCAGAAAAATGTTCTTTGAAATGAGAAGTTTGCATATTTAAAACGGAAAATGATAGAAAAGGTGAATTTTTGCTTGGGTTCAAATAATAATAATGCGAGTTAAAATAAATCGAGCTTGCGTCTAGTTAGGGATATGTGGATAGGCCCGGGTTTGGTTTTAAGTCCCTTTGAGCTAATATACCTTAATTGTCGGTCTGCTAGTGGGTTTTCGCCTGGGAGATATGGGAAATTAAAACTGCCGATAATAATATAAGGGGCACCGTTATAAGTTAAAACTGTTAGAGTTTGTGATCATGAGAAGAAAAAATAGAATAAAAAGTGAGCTAGAAACTAAATGAAAGTAGTGCATTCCTATGTAGTCTGGGTTGGGGATAGTGACTTTACAACCGGATTACCACTAGGGTGTGTGAAATTGACCGTGCAAAGAAAAGTAAAAAGTACCGAAGCTTAAGTAATCCGAGTGATAGCGACTCTACAGCCGTATTGCCTCTTGGTTAGGGAAAGCAACGTCTACGCTCATTGAAAAAAGAAAAAAAAAGAAAAGAGAAAAAAAATGGAAAGAGAAAAGAAAAAAAATTGATTGTAAACTCTCTTGGTTTTGATATAAGACGGTTGGGAATTGGTCCAATGATCGTTCCTTTAGTCCTATAAGCTTGAGGTGAGAGTAGGTGGACCGTAGATTCTAGTTTGATGCCCTAGGTAGATTGACCGCACTTAAATTAAATTGACATGATAAGGGCTTAGGATTGGATTCGGGTTTAAGGGGATAAGTATATTCGCAATCGCAGCTAACGCAAGCATTGGTTTTAATAAGATATAAATAATTTTTGACCCAAGTGATTATTCGTCTATGATTCTGTTGCATAATTCTTTTTCGAGGATGAAAAAAGAGTAAGTGTGGGGATATTTGATGTATTGCAAAATACATCCTTTATTCGTGTATAGTTTGTATAGATTTCCGTTATTTCTAGTTTAGTTTTAGTTAGAATTACATGCTATTGATTATATTTGCGTTTTCCAGGCCTTGGTACATAAAGTTGCTGAAAATTGAGTGGAACAGAGCTGAATTGCATAAACACCAAGTCCCGGAACTATTTGGAAAATGAGTTAGAATTATTTTGAAGATTTTGGGAGTTTAAGCTTGAAAATTCTAGCAACATTCTGTGAAAAAACAGTCGTGATGTCGCGCCACGGCAGAACTTCTCATCAGTCACGTAGCGCCAGGATTAAACAAGTAAAAGCTGGATTTCTGCATGGTGGCGTCGCGCCACCAAGATTGGTCTCTCCCGTCGCGCGACGCGACGGGCATATCTGACGTGTTTATTTCGTTAAAAACTAGGGTTTAGTATATAATCCAAGTTAATCATCATTAATGAAGAACTTACGAATTCAAGAAACCCTAGGCGAATTTCAGAGTTGATTTTAAGCTTTTTGGAGTACTTTGGCTTGCGGGAATCATCCGGTTGAAGCACGGAGCATAGGAAAGAAGATTGTTCGGGTCTTATCTCCCGGTTTTCATTATTTTCTTGTTTCGATACTTTTACGATGAATTCTTGTTTTGAACTTGTTTTGTTTATTCTAGACATCATGTTTTCAGGCTAAAACCTTCGTTACTACCTAGGTTAGATGATAGTTTAATGAAGTTTGGATTTTTAATGGTTTTCTATTGATTTGTTATGGATTGATCTTTGAAAGTAAATAATTCTAGAATAGCTGATTTGGTGCGTATGCGTATTTAACTTTATTGTTGATTACTTGCTGTTTCACATAAATTTTGGTGGATTTCTTTCACATGATAAATTTGTGTTGATTATTCGCATCTTTGCGGGTTCGGGTGATCTTTGGGTAAATCGGCCGATAGCCTTAGAAACAGTAATTAAAATTCAATTAGAATTAAGTATTCTGCTTAACTTGTTGCTGAGAGGCTCGAGTTAGTTAGTAGGTCTCAGTGTAATATATAGCTAAGATAGGTTTTAAGGGAAGTCGATCTTAGTTCCCTAATTGCACCTGTGTCTATTAAACCAAGTTAGAATCTATGATTGCCTTAGATTGTCGCGCTGATAGGTAGATAGTCGTATTAGGGCACTTTTAGAGTCGTTAGAGGACTGAGAGGAAGTCTAACAATCGGTGTTCACAACAGCCTTATAGGGTTTCCTAGGTTTCTTCCTGAAAAGGGTCGGGAAGTCTTAGATTGAAATACCTAAGGGTTTAGTACTTCACGATCCCGATTCCATACCACAATAGTTGTTAGTGCAGTATGTCTATCGCCTCCGTCATCTCAAGACCGTAGCAGAAATAGATTAAGTTTAGTGCTTATAGTGTTATATTTTAGTAAAAGGCAAGGTGGCATTTGTGTAAATAATGAGATATCTCATTATGTCCCTTGGCCTATAAATAGAGAACTTAGGGTTCTCATTTAGGATTTTTTGGGAGACTTTTGCCATTTTGTGACTTGGAGAGCTAGAGTTCTAGAGAGAGAAAGTAGAGAGAGAAAGCTTGTCCAAGGTGATTCATGGTTCTTGTATCATTTCAGATCTATCAAAGAATCACGTTTATTGTACATCTCGTGTGTTTCGGTCTAACTCGTACACGGATTCCGCACGTCGTACGAGTCGGTTCGCAATCGTTCGAAGTCAAACCGGTCCTAACAAGTGGTATCAGAGCAGGAGCTCGATTGCTCGGATCATTCACATGATTTCGCACTTGAATTCAGCAGATTCAGATCGAAATTTCACTCAGATTTGTCTAAATTCTTCACTTTTACATCTTTTCACGTTTTAAACAGAAAAACGCAAAATTAACAAGGATTTTACGGTTAAAATCGGATGATTTTTTGATATGATGTGTGTAAACGACTAATCAATAAGCCTATAAAATTTTAGATCTTGATTCAAAGTATTTTGGGAGAAATTTGAGATTTTTTGATCGAAAAATGATAAAAGTTGCTGCTGTTACGGTTGTTGTTCTCCGCGCGGATGGCAATCCGTGCGGATGACCATACGCGTTGACTGAGTGTTGACCTATCCGTACGCATAAGTCGCACGCACGAATGACATAATACGTATTGACTTTTTGTTGACCCTGCCACACGCGCGGATAACAATACGTGTTAATTCATTTCACTCGACCGTGTCTGTCATTTTAGTCAACTTTCAAGACTTGTCAGTCAACACTTTCAGCAGTACATGTGGTTCATTAATTGATTGCATGTGATCTTCATTATAGTAGATAATTCTCATAATGGTTGTCACGTGATGGTTTAAGTGTTAGTTTCAAGGTGTTGTGTCACCCGTGCGTATAACCATACGCACGGATAGCATCATTTCCCATACGCACGGATAGCATCATTTCCCATACGCACGGATTACTTTCAGCCATCCGTGTTGACTTGTTGACTTGCCATATGCACAGACAACTTGTCCGCGCAGATAACATCCCCACCCGTGCGGATCACCACCCGTGCGTATAACAATACGTGTCACAACACTTCAACCGATCATGTTTCTTAGTCATCATTGATAATCATTTTCATTCGGTGGGCATGTGAAACGAGGTTTACATGTGAATATTGACTAATTGAAGTGGTCATCATTAATAACTTCAGCAGAATTGTCGGCCATTTGTGTGTTTCAAGAACATTACATGTGATAAAGATTGTCAGCCACTTTAATTGTAATCAGATTCTCACGTGAAGGTTATCCAAGGTTACAAGTGGTCTTGTCGTTCATTAATTGTGGTCAAAAGGTCAACAAGAAATCCGGACGAGTCACCTTCATACGCACGGATCCCCACCCGTACGCATCACCACCCGTGCGTACAACATCTCCCGGATCCCCACCCGTACGCATCACCACCCGTGCGTACAACATCTCCCGAATCCCCATCCGGACGAATCATCATACGGATCTCCATCCGGATAGCAATATCATCCGAACGGACAACGTTATCACGCGAATTATTTTCACTGTTGACTTGTGTCGACTCACTCGTTCGAGTACCCGTCCGATTCATTTGTTTGATATTGTTTAAACTCACTGTGTTTATTTGTTTGTGATTCAGGTGATTAAAAGGTGCTGTGATTTGAAGCGATTCGAAGTGATAAACAAAGCAAAAATCTAAGGAACGAAAATTCAAGAAGTGTTTCGAAGATGTCGGAAATTGGCGAAGAGTTTTATAACACTTTTTATAATGCGTTTACATCTGAAGATATTCCAGTAACACCAAAGAGTGCTACAAAAGTAATATCGGAGAGTTTGAATCATGATAAGGTGTACGGAAATCATCAGAGACCACCAACGCTCATGAATATCGAAGATTATCACTGGTGGTATGAGAGATTTGAAAACTGGGTGCAAGCTTATGCATATGATAGCTGGATTTGTTTAACAATTGGATATGAAAAACCGAAAAATGAAAAAGGTGAATTGATCACACTTAAAGATTTCACGGCAGATGATAAAAAGGAACATTCAGCTGAATTGAGAATGAAAACTCTACTTCAACAATCTATCAGAGAGGATATTTTCTCATTACTTCAGTATGGTGAGACATCCAAATCAATTTGGGAAGCGTTAAAATTGAAAGCTGAAGGTGGGAAAGATATCAAGAAAAACAAAATATCGTTGTTAAAGAAAGAGTTTGACTTGTTTAGCTGCATGAAGAATGAAACAGTTCGTCAAATGATAGAAAGGTTCTGTCATCTGAAAATTGAATTGGAAAGGTTTAAAATTCACAAAGAGAGAGAAGAAATGGTGGATAAACTTGTGGAAGCTTTACCAAATGAGGACGATTGGAAAACCTATGTGATTGTGTTGAAAAATGATGATAAATTTGATACAATGACGTTAGAGACTCTGATTGAAAAGATAGAGGGACATGATCTGTTGATTGAAAAACAAAACAAGGTTTCTAGTTCTAATTATCAACAGAATGTTGGTCTGTACTATCGCAGAGGGTTGCTACAGAACAATGAATTTCCAAGGATCAAAACTGGTTTTACTGCAGAGAAGAATGGTGATTCATCAAAGAACACGTCTTCAAGTTATGATCCAGGATATCATTCTTCATCCACATCAGGATCATCAAAATCAAATTCCAACTTTGATTGGAAGAATTCTCCACTCTTGAATAATGAATTTGCTCAACGGCATATGAGCTTCTTAGCTTCTATTCTGGTATCTTACGAACGTTTAATTGCAGGAAAGATCGGAAATCCTAACATGACAAAAGAGGATTACGATCAAGTGGATCCAGAAGAAATGGAACTCATGGATATTCGCTGGTGCATGGCGAGTGTCATTCGAAGAGCTCAAAGATTCATGGAGATAACTGGCAAAAGATGTTTGGAAGGCCCAGAAATGAAGATAGGTTTTGATAAGAAAAAAGTTACTTGTTTCAAGTGTAAACAAAAGGGTCATTTCAAAAGAGAATGCATAAACAACAAAGCTGATGATAGCGTGAATCCGTTCTATGAAGATTACTACAAAAAGGCTATCTATCACAAGAACAATGAGCAGCCAACCAGAAAGCAGATTGAAGAAGGAACTTCTAGAGAGAAAAGAGTTGTTTTGTCAATTCGTGACCAAAGTGAAGATAATTCAGACTATGAAAGATCTGTATCATCTGTGTATAAAAATTTTGATTGGAACAAATTTGTTGATGAGACAGAAGAAAAATGGAGAATTTATGATGATGAAGGATATGATTGGAGTCAACATGATAAAGATGTTGGAAAGGCTAAAGCTATGGTTGCTGAAGTGAAACTTACTCGTGAAGAAAGACATGCTCGTCTTAGATTGGATGATGTGTATGATGCTTACAAAGAAGCAACACTAGCAGGCAGGTGGAGCAAAGAAAAGGAATGCTATGTTGATCCTCAGGGAAACCCGACGGTTGATCCAAAGAAGGTTGACCTTGATGCATTAGTTGTTGCTATACCTACTGTAAGTGTCTGGTGCAAAGGCCTTAGGGAGATTCCAAGGTACAAGGAGAAAGTTGAAGAAGGCATTCGGAAGGTGATATATGCTAGTTTGGAGAAGAAGAAGACAGTTGAGGAGATTGTGAATGAGAGTGAAAAGTTGGTAAATAAGGTGAAGAAAACTGATGAGAAAGTTGAGGAAGTTGTTGAAGAGAAGCAGCAGGTGTTTGAGGAAGTTCAGAGTTCACAAGCAAAGGAAACTACAGTGCCAATCGCTGAGGTAACTACTCAAACTGATACTTCTGATAAAATTGGTAAAAAAGCTGAACAACAGTGCAAGAAATGCATGGAAGCGTGCAGTGATTGTACTGAAAAGGATGAAAAGCTTAAAATAAGAGACATTGAATTCACAAAAATAGAAAATATTTTCAAAGAAAAATGTCATGAGATGATTGAAAATGAAAAGTTTTTGAAACAAGAAAATGAAAAGCTGAAACAAAAATGTGATTATCTTGAAAAAGAAAATAATACATTGAAAGAAAAATGTTCAGCTGTTTGCAACGAATGTATTCCAAAAGATAACAAAATTCAAGAGTTGCAAAAAGAATATGATGGAATGAAATTGTCATATCATACTGTAAAAGAAGCGTATGAAACTTTGAAAAGTAAAGTTAAAAGTCTAGATGATAGATTGTGTGCTTGTCAGAGAAATACTAAATTTCTTGAAGCCAGATTTGAAGATAAACAAAGAGTTTTAAATCAATATATTGATGATGTTGCTAAGCTTAAACAAGAATTGGCAGATAAAGAAAAGTTGGTCAATAAATTGCAAAGTTATCATTCATCTTCATATATTCTGGAACGTATTTTCAACATCACACCCGATGGAAAAGAGTCTGAAAAGAATAAAAAGGGAATTGGATCTGAATACCATCAGGTTCCACCACCGTTGGAGAATAATTATACATTCTATGATGGCGAGAAGGTGGTAAAACCAATAAACATGGTTGATCAGTTACCTGACAACATCGATGTGACTTACACCAAATCTGATGATATCAGTGATTCAGAGGTGGTTGGTAAGGTTGTTGAAAGTGTTTTAAAAGAAGAGTCGGTCAATACAGGTAAAGCTGAATCACAAGATGAAAATGAGGGAAATTTTCATGATAGTTATCTTAAACACTCAAAATCTGAAAAAGTTGTGGATGATGATTCAAAAGGATTGGTTTACACCATGATTGGATCGGACAAACTATTTTTAGATGTTATTTTCCCGATTCAGAATGTGATTTCAGAAAAGGTTGACAAAGTCTTCAAAATGGTTGAGATTGATAAATCTGAAATTCCAAAGTTTGCTGGTAAGAGTCATAGAGGTTCGTATAACAAACCTGGTTACAAGAAGAAAAATATGAAGGCTGGGTTGGGTTATAAAAAGAAACAGAATTGGAAAGGAAATCTACAATCGATTTTTCAAAAGAAAATGGACTTTGTTAATGGGAATCGTTTGAAAGAAGAAGAAGAACTCCAATTTAGACAACAGTCTAATGAAGAGTTTTATGCTCAAAAGAAAAAGCAACAACAACAGGTTAAAGATGTGTCCAAGAGAACATGCTTTAAGTGTGATCAAATTGGTCATCTCTGTCGAAATTGTCCAAATCTTACACCTGTTGATGTTGAAACGAAAAAGAAGTCGAATGTTGTGAATCAGAAGTCAACTAAGTTTGATTCAAAGCAAACTCGGAAGCCGAAATTGTCAAAGGCTGACTCACAACAAACATGGAAACCTGTGACACCAAAATTAAGAACAACACAAAGTTGGAAAAACACTGTTGATACAACAAAACCAAACCAGTTTTGGAAACCAAAAGTTGTTGTTCAAAAAGAAAATGTTCAAAAAGATTCACATTTTTACAAACGAGGTACTCCTAAAGGTCAAACATGGACTGTTAAGAGACAAATGATTTCGGCAAAAGATGAAAAAGTTGATGTGAAAATTGAAAAAGTCTTTGTACAAGATGACAAAGATTTTCCGAAGTTAAATGATGCATATTGCGTTGAAATGCCTAAGGTCAAACAGACCTGGGCTAAATTGTTCAAGTAATTGAGTTGATTGAATGTGCAGGTGCTTCCGAAGAAATCTGAAGGTCAAAATGAAAGTCGGAGCAGCCTGGCACGAGGAGAGGAGGCTGCTGAACCCTGCAACTGAATCAGGGAGTTTGTTCGTTTCTGTACATAAATAAACAATATTTCAAAAACCCTAAAAATTTGAAAAATTAAAAACCAAAAATATGTTTTTAGTTTGTTAAAAAAAAATTGAAAAATCAAAAATATGCTTTCGTTTTTGTAAAATATTCAAAAATACAAAAATATGTGTTGCTTGAATACGCCGAAACCCTCACGGCTGAACAAACATGATTACTTTCACAAGATTGAAAAACGATTTTCAAACTGTCGAAAATCAATGGGTTGTAAATCATGGGGGTACGTTATATTTTTCTGCAAATCAGTGCATGTGAAGCAGAAAATGGATGGTGAGACAAAGCTATCAGTATTGGTTGTCAAATTTTCTTTAGAATGGTTTTGAATTTTAGGGGGGGTATTATTGTCAGAAAATCCAAAAACATTAGAAAATTTGAAAAAGCCAAAAACATGATAAAATTCAAAAAATTGAGTTTTTGCGTAAAAAGAGGAAATGATAGTACATTAGTGGACTGTCAAAGTATGCTAAAGAAATGAAAAGTTTAAATGTGTTAAACGATCTCACCGTGGATGTGTCGATAGGTTTTTATACATTTAGTAAACTTTTTCGAGATATAAACCTAAATTCAAACTTGCTGAATTCGTGGGGAACACTACTTGGATATATAGGTAACCCCTGAAATCTCGTTTGAAAGGTCTCATAATCTGATATACTAGGTCTTTATACTCAATGATGTCTGGGGTATTATTCCGGGACTTCTGCTGAACGGTAGTTCTGACCTAGTCCTTGGATAATACTTTCTGCAAATGCTTGAAACATAGCATAAACCCTCAGCATGTCGATGAAACAATAAAATTGATAGTCGCTGCTGTTGTAGCTAAAAGATCCTCTAAAAGGGGACATTCCGTAAAGTCGAAGCTGATATCTCTCTGCGTATACGGAAGTATCGATCTGAGATCCCTCGGCCCTCGCATACCTAATTTATGTACATATATCATTGTAGTATACTCACCTGTAAAACTGATTATTGGGATTCTGGATACGGGAGTATATTCAAGAGGTGGGACACATGAATAGGTTTAAGTTCTTAAAATACATTTAATTCGTATCCTGAATCAGTTGAAGTTTGTGTGAAAATTTAAGTGGATCAGTATATCGACAATCTAAGTGAATTGTTTAATTCTTAAAGTGTTTTAAAGCTCAACGGTACTTGTGACTTGTCAAAAGCTGATATGATCCTCTGACGCGAACTCAAACAAAAATATTGTCTGTAAATATGTTTGTACATATTTCTTTACTGCTTTATATTTCAGAAAATTCAAAAAGATTTTGATTTCTGCTTTATTTTCGACAACCGATGTCTGAGTGCTAAGTTTCAAAATCTAAGTATGCTGATCGTGTTTCTGAAAATAAAAACAAGTTCATTAATTTGAAACTTGAGTTAAATCAAAAATCAAAAACAGTTTGTGATATCTCCAAGGTCATTAATTTGGACTTGGATGATTAACTGTGAGGGATTTGGATTCTTAGATTGTTAAAATCTGTAATAGAGACAGTTTCCGATCCGGTTTGTTGAAACTGCCAAATCTTTGAAGATTGTTGATAGGGGGAGAGTATCAAGTATTCCTGGATATATCTCATATTATTATATCTTAGTCCCAGGATCTTGATTTAGAAAGTTTGATGGAGCCAGGTTATGATACATGGAAATCTAAAAATGTTTTACTGATAAATGTATGAGGATTGCAGATTCCAGACTACGATCCCAATAGCCGAGTCTAAGGGGGAGTTTGAAGACAAGCTAAATGCAAAGGGAAGCGTGCATAGGCGCCAGGATACTTTTCCCAGAAGAGCTTGTAACCAGAAAGCCAGGTGTCGATCCCAAAGCACGGAAGCTTGACGACAGGGGGAGCCTGAAGAGTTTACCGAAAGGGGGAGCTGGAGCTGAAGACAGATCCACGGGGATTCTGTTCGAGCTAGAGAGAGAGAAAGACCTAAAGCTACGAGTCTGACCAAATGTTTGAGATTGACTGCGGCAATATCCAAGGGGGAGTCTGTTAGTGCAGTATGTCTATCGCCTCCGTCATCTCAAGACCGTAGCAGAAATAGATTAAGTTTAGTGCTTATAGTGTTATATTTTAGTAAAAGGCAAGGTGGCATTTGTGTAAATAATGAGATATCTCATTATGTCCCTTGGCCTATAAATAGAGAACTTAGGGTTCTCATTTAGGATTTTTTGGGAGACTTTTGCCATTTTGTGACTTGGAGAGCTAGAGTTCTAGAGAGAGAAAGTAGAGAGAGAAAGCTTGTCCAAGGTGATTCACGGTTCTTGTATCATTTCAGATCTATCAAAGAATCACGTTTATTGTACATCTCGTGTGTTTCGGTCTAACTCGTACACGGATTCCGCACGTCGTACGAGTCGGTTCGCAATCGTTCGAAGTCAAACCGGTCCTAACAATAGTACCATTAGAAATCCATTCCTAGTTAAACTGGATTCAAGCCTAGGTAGTCGTTAATCTCATTTGAATTAAACCTTAGTTCTTGTCCGTTTCATAGTCTAGTTCTATTTCAATTTTAATTTTAGGATTTTAGTAAACCCCCCCCCCCCCCCTTAAAACACAACAATAGTTAAGTCGTGTCAGTGTCAAGTCTAAATAAAGTCTTTAACGTGATTAATTAGAGTCCTTGTGGGTTCGACATCCGGACTTGCTTTTCTTTGCTAGAGTCGACCGGTTCACTTACCGGTGAGTAGTTTAGTCAAGTTAGAGAGTCTAGATTATTATTACTTGAGTCTAAATTTAGGTTTATTTTAGTTTATTTATTTGAATTACTTATTGTACATCAGATACGGTATTTAATAATACCTCTTGGTCGGGTATTGAATCTTTAATCGATTAGTGGTTAAATTATTGAAATAACCCGTTTTAATCTGTTTTGTTTGATGCAATGCCTTTGGGGGGGAGGGGTTAATGACCGTGTCCTGGATATCCTCGGCTCATTCATTGAATGGCCACGACTTAAGCACGAGGTGTAGGCATACACCTGACAGTTGCGTATGTAAAAGATATAACCACTCGTTGAGGATAACTCGCCGTGGGATTATATTGGTGGTGTGTCTATTAATCTTTAACCCGATACTTCTAACCTGGGCTACTGAATGGACGACAAACACGTAAATCTGTATACAAGATTATTTTTAAATAATTGTCCCAAGTTATAATAGATTTTATGCCTTGTGCATCCAAATCAATTTTTATAAATATTTTTTTTAAAGAGTCGGTTAATTGTATTTACCAGTGTAAACTGACGTATTTTTTAAAAATGTTAAGTGCAGGTACTAAGCGTAATGGGCTGGAACTCCTGAGTGATTAAATAAATAGTCTTACAAGCTTTTATCACTTTAAATCTGTTGAACAATACTTCTTTTGTTTTGATCCGCCTGTGGATCCTCTTACAACCGTTGTGTAATATTTTATGTTACTTTCAATTCGGTTTGCATAACTACTTTTAGACTTCCGCTGTGCATTTAAACTGTGATTAATTGTCTATGATGATATCAACTGCGTCACGATACTCCCCACCGGGCCCACCGGAAATACGTGGAAATATCGGGGTGTGACACCACTACTAACATACGCTCAGAAAGAAGTTGTCCGAGCGAAGATACGTGACATGGACACACACCTTAATCTTCGAGTTGATCTGACCGAGCACATATGGTTTGATTGTGGACAAAGAGACGATGGCGAGTGAAGATTTAGGTGTGTATTTTTCTAGGTTTGTATTTTTATTTTTTAAGTGACACTGTATTTTTTTATTTAGATTATGTTCTTGTAATTTATTCATGTTATTTAAATTTAATTAAAAAATAATTAAGTAATGATTATGGGTACTTTAAATCATTATAAGTATGTTAAAGGAAGATGCTTTAAAGCCTCCCCATATGAGGTGACGCTGACTTGGCATTATAAAGTCTCTAGGGGCTTTACACCCCACCACCTAGCCTTATACCATTCGTAACAGTTGATGCCCCATAATAGGCATTTTTCGGTCACATCAACATCATAACCCTTAAAAAATTATGTAATAACTAACGCCCCTTAATGCTCTCATTCTATCATTATTTTCCAATTTTGTTTTCTCATTCGACATTACATTAGAAGTCCCATCCCTTTTCATTTCCCTATGAAACCCACAAAAGTGGTGTTGGGGGCACTGTGGTGGTGAGGACATTGCATTATAACCTAATGGTATCTTAAAGGTGAGATAAGATTCAGGGACCATTATGTGTTGTGTTCGATTCTCATAAGGGGTTTATTGGGTTTCCTCCTGAATTGGTGTATATGTATTATAGCCTGGTGGAGATAGATATGATTGGGTGGTTCCACTCGTGGCACGATAATATTTCAGTGGTTTGTTGTAAAAAAAAAATTTTTGAGTCCGGTGTTTCCAAACCCGACCCGTTAATTTCTACATAACCCCACCAAGATTCCGTGATCCCACAGCTGAAAATCCTTAAAGATCTGTTGATTCACTTGTTTGTTGTTCAATTTCAATGGAAGCTACCCTACTAAGATCCCCCTTTTCTCCCTCCATCTCCAAAACCCATTTCCCCAAACCATTCGCTACATTTCGGCCTCCATTGTGGAAGAATTGGAACCTGCAGACCCCCAATTTAGCCTTTTTGAAGACCGGTGTTCAACCTGTTCAGGCATCTGCTACTTCATTCGGGTAGTTATTCATCAATCTTTTTTATAGGAATTAATTCTTGATTTGATTTTGGGGTTTTATAAGTAGTGTATTTTTCAAATTCACATAAATATTTGAGGGTTATTTTCAATTTAATCCTGAAATGTTCACATGATAGTACACTATTTGGATGGGTAAATCGTATTTAAAAGACTTTTAGTTTCTACTCAAAGAGAACAATCATTTTCTCAATTTTCGAGTGGATAATGGATAAATTCTGACCATTAAAGTCAAACTTTGACTTTGTTTAGACCGCATGAGTCCTTTGGATTCAATATGGGTGTTGTAAGTAGAATTAAGGAGTAGATTAGTTTGCTATTCGGAATAGAAAAAATAAAAAATGAAAGAAACTAAATATGTTTGCATGAAAAGTGGATTATGTTCCATCCCATTATACTTATGTGTAGTGTCTGTATTAAAAAGTGAAAAAGTGAGTGCCACATAGGTAGGCATGGGGCTCTCGCTAACTTTTCCGTCAAATCTGTGTAATGGTTTAACTAAAAACACAACTACTTTTCTATCTCTTTTTCAAGGCCCCTTAAAGGTGAAAAAGTGTATCTCAATGTGGTGAATTTCGCTAGTAGCCTATTTGGAGGATTCGTTGGCCGTTCAAAAAAAAAAAAAAGTGAAAAAGTGAGTGCCAAGTAGGTAGGCATGGGGCTCTCACTAACTTTTTCGTCAAAAGTGTGTAATGATTTAACTAAAAACACAACTATTTTTCTCTCTCTTTTTAAGGCCCCCTTAAAAGTGAAAAGGTGAGTGCCAAGTAGGTAGGCATGGGACTCTCACTAACTTTTCTGTCAAAACTGTGTAATGGTTTAACTAAAAACACAACGATTTTTCTATCTCTTTTTCAAGGCCCCCCTTAACGCCAACTTGGCATGGTGTTTGGCGCCCCTGGTGTTGATGTGGACATGGGCGCTAACCCCCCCTACAGACAGTCTTAGGCCTATATCGTGTGTGTCAAAATGCGACGATTAAGGCATGCCATTTGGCATTCCCCACAAGTAGAGACAGATTTGCCTCGTTTAATGTTGATTTGGGTTTTTGTTTTGTTCCGAACGGGTCAAAGTTAACATATTAGCTAAAGAAAAAGAGAACGGTTCAAACAAGTTTAAATTAGCCCAAAGTCTTTTTCCAATGCCGCATATGCGTCGTATCATTTTATCAAAGATTTGTTTATTAATTAACATCTTTTCTTGTAGATCAAAGAGCGAGACTAGGGTGGATGAGAGCGAGGTCTATACTCTTGACGGTATTAGAAGTTCTTTAATTCGACAAGAAGATAGCATTATATTTAGTCTTTTGGAAAGAGCTCAGTATTGTTACAACGAGGACACATATGACCCTAATGCTTTCTTCATGGATGGCTTCCAGGGTTCTTTGGTCGAGTTTATGGTCAAAGAAACCGAAAAGGTCTATGCTCAGGTAATTCAAACCACAAACTGACATTGTCATTACATATAGATTATATCAAGTATTCAAGTTATCATAACAATCTTTTTTAACAGGTTGGAAGATACATGAGTCCCGATGAGCATCCATTCTTCCCAAATGACTTACCTGACCCGTTGTTACCACCTTTGCAGTACCCTCAGGTAACGAGGTTTACGTAATCGGTTTACTGTTTATTTATGCTTAGATATGTACTTAAATCAGTTTTCTTTATATCATGATATATAGGTGTTGCATTCTTGTGCTAATGATATTAATATTAACAACAAAATATGGGATATATACTTTAAAGACCTTCTCCCTAGGCTAGTCAAAGAAGGAAATGACGGTAATTGCGGATCAGCAGCCACATGTGACTCCAATTGCTTGCAGGTACACTTTTAAAGGATTCGGTAAGAACTAAGAATTATCTTTTTCTTCGTAAGTGGGTCGATTATATATTATTGTCAGCATACCTACACTATAGAAATCCATTCTCTAAAACGACGAGTTGGTGGTGGCGACAAACATTGGTCGTGGGTGGTGCTGACCCCGTTTTAAATTAGCAAGTTTTATAAGAATGGTCTGTTTTGACCCATTGTTTAATTTGAGTAGACCCAAATTGATCGTTGGATAATTTGAGTGGATCCAGATGAACCCATATAAATGGGTGGGTCGGGATAATCCAAAACACTTTAATATATTTAGCTACTAAACAAGTTAGATTACGTTTATCATGGCCGGCCTTGGGGATGGGCTGGGAGGATCACCGGTCAGGGCCCGATATTTTGAGAGGCACGTTTTTTTATGAAAAAAACCCGATATGTATATGTAAAATATTTTTTTAATAGGGTACATCCATACAAACACCAACATAGGCCCCTTACAAAACTATTCTTATGGTTTAGATTAGTTATTAACCCATTTGACATTAGGTTTAGACCTTTAGTGAGCCCAATTCCCAATTTCGTTAAGGCCTAAGGGCACATTTTTTCGAGTTCGAACAGGGTACACGAATTCTTAGGGCCGGCCCTGACGTTTATGTTCAACAAAGTGTAAGGCAAGGTATATATTTTTTGCAGGCTCTCTCTAAAAGAATTCACTATGGAAAGTTTGTAGCCGAAGCCAAATTCCGAGCTTCACCTGCTGATTATGAAGCTGCCATTAAAGCACAAGTAAGAATTAATCTCTTATGCACAAGCAAAGTACTTACATTTCAGTTTCATAAAGTAATTACATTTGCAGGACAGAGAAAAGCTAATGAATTTGTTAACGTACCCGGCTGTGGAAGATGCAATTAAGAATAGAGTGAAAACTAAAACCATGACTTTCGGGCAACTGGTGAGAGTCGGGTTTGGGGAAGACGCGACAGAACCGGTGTACAAAATAAACCCGAGCTTGGTTGCGGATGTTTACGGGAAGTGGATCATGCCGTTGACTAAGGAAGTGCAGGTGGACTACTTGTTGAGAAGACTTGATTGAGATTCAAGATTCATTGATTTATAAGTCCATTTGTAAGGAAATGAGTCACATGACAAATTTTGGAAGAAATATCTAAGATAATTGTCGTTAACTTATTTTTTTAATAAATTTTAAATCATAAAGTTTGTGTTTCAAAACCATTATACACATGTTATTGATGTTAACAAAACCGATGACTTCACTTGAGGTGTACACCGACTAATATACAATAACATATTTAATTATTTATAAGCGTAAACAACAATTTACATAACAGATCTCAATACCCTATAGATGTATTTATACTATAAAGAAATGAAGCTACTTGGATCAAATATTTATACCCAAGGCTTTGAATAGTAGAAAGTAGCTTGTTTAATAACTAAAATTATAACCAACAATACTTAAGCTGGGTTGAATAGAGAATTGTAAGAATCACAATAACGTACGTAACTAGAAGTGTGAATGAGTCCAACCAAAAGGTTGGGTGTTCAAATCATATATGGTGTAGGTTAAAGGTGTACAAATCGGCTTTTTATTAAAAAAAAACTAGTCCGGTTTTTAACTGAACCGGGGTTTTTTATCCAAACCAAAAATCGGTTTTTTTATAACCGGTTTCGGTTATTAACCGTTTTTTCAAACCCAAAACAGTAACCGGGCTAACCGGTTTGGATTGGTTTTTAACCGGTTTTTGCCAAAAAAAAAAAAAAAAAAAAAAAAAGTTTTTTAACCGGTTTTTTAAAAACCAGTTTCGGTTTTTAAACCGGTTGCAAAGATTAAGAATAGTAACCGGTCACAAACCGCCGGTTCGGTCCTAAAACCGTTTTTTTTTCCGGTTTCGTTTTTTTTTTTTCCGGTTCTAAAACCGGTTTTTTGTACACCTGTAGTGTAGGTACTGAAGTATTTATCCCGTAAAAACTAGAAATTGTTAAAAAACATCACTAGAAGTGCAAACAAGCCAAACCATTTGTAAGTTACTTGATATTAGCTCAATTTGTCTAGATCTCTATACATAATTGTTTTACATATCACATTTAAAGGGTGGAAGGGGCGCTCATAGTCAAACCTATAAATCTGACCAATAGAATAATGTCATCTCATTTGAACCCACTCCAACCCAACTCAACCCTAAAGCAATGGGACACCCATCAAGTTGAACACATGAACCCATCATTAAATGATATTGTGTCACATCACGATCAATACAACCTTAAACAAATACAACATTCCATCTAGCAAGGGTTTACGAACCTGTGACTGACCCTGTCATCCCATCCCATGGGACTTACGACAGTGTTCCCGTGGGAACTCATGGAACCCAATAACCCATCTATCACACCCCAAATTCGGTGGACCTGGTTGGTGGGTTTATGCGTGACGATTGATAACAGTTTCACAATAAGCAATGGAAGATAGAAATAAAGTAATAATCATAAAAGATTGGAATTTATTAATTATAATTTATAAAGTCGTTCGATACAAGTCCCACATTGTAGGATCAGATATAAAACTAGCTTAGGACATCATAGGCCTTTAACAGTGGAGTCACAAATTTCAAAGTTTTTTCTTTGACCGAACCATTCCAATCTATATTCAGGATTCGTTACCTACGGTTTAATCTTTTTGAAAATACATCAGTTTTCATTGGTAAATACAATGTACCTACTCGTTTATAAAATCATTTTCATAAAATCCTTTGATATATATATATAGGGGTTGGTTAACGTACAATTGGCCTTAACGTACGATGCGTACACGATGTAAATATAACATGCGGAATTGAGGTCATAACATGCGGATTATAACACATAAACTTGGAAGACTACCAAACCCGGAACATTCACCATGCGGCTTCACAAACCCGGACAACCTATAACATGCGGATTCACAAAATCGGAAAATTTAACATGCGGACAAAACTCGAAAAATAGAATATTCGACTTCACAAACCCGGACAGCTATAACATGCGGCTTCACAAACTCGGAAAAATATAACATGCGGATGACTCATCGCGTACGCTCGTACGCTAATGCCTATTGTACAATACACTTTATCTCTCTCTCTCTCTCTCTTTATATATATATATATATATATATTATGATAACCCGTAGGAAATCATTTAGTATTTATTGGGATAGGTTTCTTGTCACCAGTTTACATACTTGTCAATACAGCTAGGTACCAAAAATCTATGCCAGTATGTGATCATTGTACACACC
>JARYGA010013237.1:0-39852 GCA_030545235.1 Helianthus tuberosus | reverse complement strand
CATGTCTGTGGCCAACATCAACAAACTGTTTCGGCATGATATCTTCTATGAAGACGAGTACGCTCAACAAGCTTTAATGTTCCAATGCGTTGCTTGTTTATGCTTTTATCGTGGTATTCATGCCGGAAGCACCTGGTCCACAAAACACTGAAGATTGAAGATTCAAAGAGCGAAGACCAAGCAACAGACAAGGGGGGGTTTGTTAGTACAGTTTTGTGTCTGTAACTTGTCTTGTTTCATTGTATGTTAAACAGTCTTTTGTTATCGAGTATGTACATTCCGTCGTGTCTACCTAGTCGGATATCCTCCTATCCTACTTGGTATGACGTCTTGTCTTTGTATTTGTATCTTAACTTAATGCTAGTGTGCATTATGTTTAGAGGTTGTGTAATCATGCTTAACTATCCATGTCTTAGTAGATTCTGTCCTTGTTTGTATTTGACGAAAACAGTGTTTTCGTCAGCAATCATCTCGGCGAAAACCCCTTTGGTTTTCGTCATACATGTGTGGCGAAATCACTGATTTCGTCACTCATGATTTCGTCCAAAGGGTTTTCGTCCAAGGGTCAGTATATATACTAAGCATGTTTCACAGTTTAGTTTATGAGAGCATAGAGAGAAACTGAGAGTTTATCGTCAAGCATTGTGTGTATGTGTTTGCAGTTTGTTCTCATCCTGTTAATCTAAGTGAATCTTTGATTATCTGTTTGTGTTGTCCACTTTACATTGTTTGGTGTGCACCTTTACGGGGATTCCGCACCCGTGATAGTGTTTGTGATAAACAAGGATAGGTTACGTATCGGATCCTCCGAGAAAAACGGACCTACAAGGTGCTTTGCCAGCACCCGTTCTCCCAGTTTTCATACTACTAGCGTTTTGGAGTTTGTAGTTTTTGACGTTTTATATAATAATGTATTTTATTTATAAATAATTAGATAACAAAACAACATATAACTTGATATGAAAACAATATAAAATGAAAATAAAAAAAATAAAAAATGGTAATCTAATTTCTCATCCGAATCTTCACTGTCATCAGCCTCTTTCTTCTTAAATTTGTTTTGACGTTTTGAACCTTTTTTTGAATACTTTAGCTAGATGCCAACTTTCCTA
This sequence comes from Helianthus tuberosus, assembly GCA_030545235.1. Classification (NCBI taxonomy): domain Eukaryota; kingdom Viridiplantae; phylum Streptophyta; class Magnoliopsida; order Asterales; family Asteraceae; genus Helianthus; species Helianthus tuberosus. Next base: position 38,740 of record JARYGA010013237.1, on the reverse strand, counting down.
CATACACCCACGTCTTTTTCAGACGAAGCTGGTTAATGGCATCCTGTGTTTTGGTATGATATTCTTGTTTGGTGGCATGTCATTGAAGATTAACTCTTGCTTGATGCTATTTATAATAATGGAGTCCAAAATAGCATTTTACACTTGTGCTGATCCCTTTATTCCATGCCGATATTCATCAAGAACAAAGCTCACATGATGGCATATCACTGTCATCAGTCTCTTTTTCTTGAATATTTGTCCATCTCATTCAGCAAAATATTACTGAGATAACCCCTCAGAAGAAGAATCCATTTTCAGTGAAAGCTTTGCCATCTGTGGTTATTTTAACCAACATTTTTTGGCGTTTTAAAGTGAGTGGTTTCTAGGGGATATGGCGTTTGTGTTTTCTGGGTGTGATCAATTTTCATTGTGTATAGACCCCTCTCTTATAGGAGTTTTTTGGCGTGTAGTTTAGGCGAGACTTTTTTATTGTAATAAATTATAGTAATAAAGTAACTGTCTTTTCAATTACTGTTTTTGTATTTACTGTGTTGATCAGCTTTTATCAGTTTTACAGGTGATAGACGTCCCATCTTCTAAGTTTGGCGTTTTTTTTAAATGGCGTTATGCAGACCAAGATGACAAAATACAATAATGGAGTAAATAAAATATTAAGCAGTAAAAATACTTTTTTGTTATTTTCAGCGTTTTGTAAGGAATAACAATTTTTAGTATTTTTTTTTTTTGGCGTTTTGCTAATAAAGAGAGAAATATATCATTTAATTATCTTTAAAAAAAAAGAAGATTACACAGAAGAAAAAAAAGAGGAAAAAAATTAAAAGCCTTCGTCAGAAGGTACTTTATCCGAAAAGTATCCATCACTTGCGTCATCTTCTTCCTCCTCGGAGTCTTCATCTGGATCTTCATCCATGTCATCATCTTCACCTTCATCAGCTTCTTGTTCCTGAAGATTCTAAAGCCTCCACTTGAACATGTCTTGCATTAACTCCAATTTTGAGTCTATTTTTGTGTTGATACAAGTGGCGTTATGCAATTCTTCCATGAAACCAAGACGCTGCTTTGTCATGATGTTTTCTAGCCAGTATACTTCCTGCTCTCTGATGTCATAGGTAACGGTCACCATGTATGTTTCATCATCAAAACGCCATGATGTCATGACAGGGTCCGGCTTCACATCTGCTTTGATTGGTCCAAATTTCCTGGTTAATGCTTTCATAAGCATATGTGTTTCATGGCATTCGTTGTCTAGAGCGATGCCAAGGGATAAGATTCCCCTCTGTATCTCTTCTTCCATCTTCAGAATTGCCCTGATCATCTTAACATACAGCCTCCTTCTGTTGTCAAAACGGAGGACGTATCGCCTGATTTCCAGAGTGTATCTCCACGAAACGATTGTTGCCATTTTTGACGTTTTGGTTAAGTTGGCGTTTTTGGTTAAAGATGTTTTTTTTGCAGAAATGGATAGATTGAAGTGATTATGGAAGCTATGTTTTACCTCGTTTATATAATAATGTTTTTGGCGCGTAATTTAGGAGGGAATTTCTTCTAATAAATGTTAATAACTGAAATTCAGTTACTGTGTTGTTTCATCTTCCTGTAATATCCAACGCGTTTTATCACTAATTCTTGGCGTTTTGTTTTTAATGGCGTTTTATTTTTTTGAATGGCGTTTTATTTTTTTAAATGGTGTTTTATCATTTGATGGTGTTTTGAATATGAGCGGTAAAAGACCCTTTTACCCTTAATGAAGCGCGTCCCACATAATAAAATTGATGTTATTTACGAAAACGCCACCGCGCAATCTAGTCCATGGATTATTTTGATCGGACGACCAATAAGCGTTCTCACCGTTCTCACACTTTCTACTGTTTTCTCTAGATCCTGACCCTATATATATATATTATAAAAAATGCAAAATATGTGACGAATAAGGTATATTAATAAAACGTTAACGTCTTCAAAATTAAAAATACTTATCGAATATAAGAGAAAGAAAACAAACTTGATCATATTCTCGTTTATAAGATTATTAAAAGAATCTTAAATTACTTGAACTCCAACTTCTTGCTTAACATATGCAATTCTGGAGGACGAACAAAAAACTATTAATGAAGTATTACATCAAATGTGAACTTCATCGGCATGACTATTTCAATTTTGTAAACAAAAAAATGTAAACTTTTATTTAAAATATATGATACATGGCATGACTATTATGTCTTAGACCTATTCTTGAACCAAAGGAAACTAACCGACCTGATGTTGTTGCATATTTCTTCAATCTTTACGGCTTATTCGAAAACCTTTTCTCAATTCTAGCAATCCAAATGCTCCAACACGTAACCATAATCATACCATGGATGGCTTCTCTTTCTTTGTCGTTACCTGCATGACATACACTTGACTGAAATCTTTGTCTATATTGAACAAATCAATCACCGACTTAACCAAAAAGTTTTCATCATCACTTCCCAGCCATTTCCAGCAATCATTCCTCCTCGGTAATGTTACTGAATCCAGCTGAGAAGCCAAAACATTCCATTCAGCCAACTCCACTATATTGTTCGGATTTCTTGACCACTAATACTTTCCCATAAAGTTGTTACCCACTTGAGCATCGTTCTACCCAAACTCCTTTCTGCTTCTTTGATGCAGACTCTGTAACATCCCTAGAGGTCGATGCTATGTCTTCTGCAATTCAGAGTCTCTTCCGTTGGGGTGCAAGAACTGGTAAAGGTATAATGGAGGCTAAGGATCCAGACTGAGGAACAAATGGCTCTGGTATGAATGGTAGAGGGATCTCGATCGTAGACTCGACAGTATCAGTGAGTGGAACTGCTAGTGGCTCTAAAGGTAGAGTTGTGATAACTGTGGCGTCCACTACTGGTGCTACTCCATAAGATCCTCCAATCATCGATATACACCTGCCCAACTTATCGACTATCGGTGCCATGCCAGATGATTGTCATATCAGCAGACTGAGAGGTAGTGTATGGTAGCTCTGGAAATACTGAGGTTGGAGAGGTCTCGAATTCAGGCTCACTCTCAGAGTCGTGAATCTCGATAGTCTCGTGCACGTACGACATCTGTGACACAATATAACCATACTAAGTAAGTGTGTGCTCAAGATGAAAATAAATAACACATAAGGCATAGACAAACAAGTTAACACATATGCACATAAGTTCTTTATAGTTCTCATACACGGTTAAGATTTGTTTTTATTTTAAATCTTTGGCTTCGCGAATTTTAGGATTTTAAATCTCAAAACTCTTTGGTAGAAGTCTAGTGTTTTCTAAGAAAACACCTAGTTCACTAACAACCATTGGCTCTGATACCAACTTCTGTCAGACCCCCGAAAACGTCGCACCGGAAATACAAACATAGCGGTGACGGAGGTTGGTACCCATAAATGTCTTAGTGGTCGATGCAATATTTATTTTGGACATTTAGCTTATTTTAAACATAAAGTTTTAAGTTTCAAACGTACATTACAACCACATCATAGTTGTTTAACCCTTAGGGGTCTTATTACACACGGTCCCAAAAGTAGTTTAAAAAGTGTCCAAACATCATTTATTTATTTAACAATCGCATCAAACAACCACATGACAACACAAGCTAAAATTCCCGAAGCCGAATTCATGTACCTGAAGAACACGTAAAAATCAAGTATCAACACAATGGAATGTGAGTTCACATATTCTAATTTGTAACAATTTGTTTTAAAAAAATCTTTCTTACATTAAATTTTTAATGGGAATAAGCATCCATGCAAAATTTAGAAAGTAAGTTTTATTTCCTTTATAAAATTTGAGGGTAAATCATCGAGAATTGTTTATTTGAAAAGCCTCTGATGAGATTTTCTACACATGGTTTGAATATTAATATTTGTCATTCGTTTAGTTTCGTAAGTTTGCAAGACGTTACGAGCTATATACTATAATTGAGGTTCTAATCAATACTAGACGATTATAGAAGGAAATTTGTCGCTGTGTGAACCGGAGCTACCGGTCACGACGGGGTTGTCAACCCGATAGATGTATCAACAATTCCACGTGTTCCATACTTAATGATTAAAAATGTCTATGATTGCGCTAGGAATATCCAACAATTAGGATACTCGTGCCCTTCCCAATTGCATCAATATATATAACCTGCTAGAAAACAAATTTAATACTTGGTGTTGCACAAATTCCCGACGTCCCCCACGCAATGTAAGTCTACACCGCTACTTACACTATTGAGACCCGGTAAATTTGTCCCAACAGAGATTCAAAATATTTTTAAATCCTTACGATTGTTTTACCCAAAACACAGCAATCCTCCCCGTTTCTCCCCGAAACATATTTGTAACCAATTATAATTCCAAAATCATGTTTTCTTCAAAAACATATCATATCATTTAAAAATCATATTTTCCACGAAAATACATTTTTGATTATACAAAGGTATATTTTATACAAAAACGTATATTTATCCTTTTTAAAGGCGTGTCCTTCCCCCAAAACAGTATATAAAACAGTAAAAGAGGGGTTTAGTGACACTCACCTTGGGGTGCGTTTATTTTATCGCAATCCCTCAAATTGAATCTAAATGTCCTAATTTAAATAGGAATTATTTAATAACCAATTATTCCACTAACATCTAAGTTTCTTCAACACTTAGAATTTTCACATAACTCTGAGATTTTCTCAAAAAAAGTCTTTGTTTTGATTATGTTGGCGTATTTATATATATATATATATATATATATATAAGATTAGGTTCAAACGTGAACAAAATCCCATGAGTGAACTGCGTGAACTGATCTGGGCCCTTGATTTTTATGATCTTGAGATTAAAGTGAGTGACATGATGGTAATTATTTGGTTAATTTTTTCCATTTAATTAAATACAAAAAGGGTATATGTGTAATTTCAATCTTAAATTGATTGCATAAATCTCTCACAAATCAAGTAATCAATTATCCTCTTAAATTGATTGCATAAATCTCTCACAAATCAAATCAAGGATTAGGAAAAATGTAACTTAATTCAATTATTAAAATAATTATTTGTTTAAATGCGACGTACACATGTGTATTCTGATTTTGCCATCTTTTTAACGCGATGTACACATGTGTATATCGTCTGTTTTTGTGATATCTCAGAATTTTTTTTGTATTGAATGTTGATGTACACCTGTGAATTACTATACACATATGTACGATGCTGAGTACACATGTGTACTGTTCTATTTATATCCAAGCACACATGTGTATACCGTTGAAATATGAAGGTTACGTGGATTTTAAAAATCAAAATTTGAATTCTAGTGATGAAATCTGAAATAAAAATTAAAATTGAAATCTGGTGATTTTTTGTTTGTTTTGATAATTATCTTATTAATAAATAAACATAATGTGGATAATGAATTTAAATTAGGAAAGATGTAACTTAATTCAATTATTAAAATAATGATTTAAATCTAATTTTTTATATAATTACAATCCTACCCTTAACAACTAAAAAGGAAATCAAGAGTCCATATCTGTTCACGCAGTTCACTCTTGGGAGGTTGTTCACGCTGGAACCCTACCCTATATATATATATATATATATATATATATATATATGTGTGTGTGTGTGTGTGTGTGTGTGTGTGTGTTCATATATATATATATATTAAGATTTTTGCGATTCGAACGATTTTATTGGTGACCCTTAAAATGTTTTACCCTTATTATGTCCACTTATATACAATATATCTACGATTTGCGCTTCGTAATATATTTTTATATATGTATAGACATGTTCGACATATATCATAAATCACGTATTTCATCAATTTATGAATTTTATCATTCTTAAAGCATTCAAACACAAAATAACTCATCAAGTTAACCTAGGCATTATTTTCATACTCAACACATAAGTTACACACATAACGTGACTTTTAACGTAGTTTACCATTTTAATTGCACAAACGCATAAGCATAATATTAATTTATATTATCATGTCTATACTTAACATATCACATTACTCATACTTTTTTTCACATATCACTTTGTCAAACAGAAAGTTCACCCGTGAATAACCCATTTTCGTGTACGTCGAAATATGCGTATTTTTAACGTTTTCGGTAACGTTTTCGGGCGTCGGATGTCACGTATGACTAACCAAACACCAAAGTTACTTAATATTAGTTAAAATACTTATATTTATTGTAAAAATATCAGTTTACAATCTGTTTTAAAATAGTTTTGCAAAATTTGCTTAAAAAGCCGATTTTTACCGTTTTTAACGCATAGTCTTGTACCGAACTTTAATGTAACCATCCCAACTCATCATGACTTCATATTTTAACATAACACATGTTATTTACTAAATAAAATGGTACTTATACTCATGTTAGTGCAGGTTTCATGTAAGGCACATAAATCATGCAATTTCATCTATTTTACTACTTTTTAAGCTACATGTACAACATGCAAAGCTACCCAAACTTATGACATGATTTTATAACATTATAACACATCATATAACATCATTTTAGCATGCTTACATTCTGATTTATATATTTTTTTTTATCATACCATAACAATTTCAACATCTTATGATCATGTAATCATCATGCATGCTTAGGTACAAACATCTAATGCATGATTATCATATCATCATTCATGAACTTCAAATGCATTCAAACTTTCATTTAATACATATTTAAATAATACAAGACATCATCATCAAATTATCATCCAATCATCTTGTGATAAATGCAAGTAACATTCTCATATTTATGAACATCCAAACAAACTTGCATGTATATGTAGGTATATATATATATATATACACCCCCACATACACACATATAAACATGTTCATCCTTTAAAAATTTACCTTTTTACATACTCATATTGTTAGGAAACTTTATTTGTAAGTATTGAAGAAAAACCAATTCAGCTTGATCTATGAAGAAGATAAAGTCCTGAAGATCAAAACAACAAGAAGAAAACAGATCACACGATTGAAAAGAACATCATCTACTTCAAAGAATCAGAAGCTGATCAAGAACAAAAGAAGATTATCAGAAAAGGTCATTCTGATGGATCTGATAATATTTCTGATGAAATATCATCAGTTTCTGGCAAATCTGATCATCAGACTTTCTGATGATTTGTGCACCAGAATTTCTGATGAAGTGGTTATCAGAAATTCTGATGAAACCCCACTTGTCTAAATGAGTTCTACCCTGCCACAATAACCGAAGCAACTTAACATTATTGGATCTCATGATGACTAAGGCAACTTGATAAATGGATTCAATGAATATGTTAAGAAGCTACTTTTTGCAGGACATATACATGAATAAACAAATGTTTATTCATGCCCCTGAGCTTTCTATAAATAGAAAGCTCATCAAGCAAAGGACGATGAGTTAAGCCAAGCATTCAATACATACAACAAAACTCCATTGTCCTTTCACCACATAATTACACAAGTATTCGTTTGTAATAGATAATAACTTCACAATCACCTTGTTAACCATTTTGTTTCAAAGTGATATAAACTTGAAAATTCTGTAGGTCTTGTTTCTTGAAAGTCTGATTTCTATTTCCGCACATTATTTTCATATTTGTTGAAATCACTTGCCATATTACGTGAAAAGAGAGTTTTAAGTCCAACTGGGACCAACAATTGGTATCAGAGCACATTGAATAAATCATTTTCAAACGATCAATTGCTCATCTTCTATTTCTCTAAATATAGCAAACTTTTAAACATGGAATAATGCTTTCAACATTGGTTCAATGTCTAAACCTCCGACCTTGGTCAGAGAGGAATACCCACAATGGAAAATCAGGATGGTCAACTTCCTTAATGAACATGACCGAGCTCTGTTTCAATCCATTGAAAGAGGTCCACATGTACCAATGACTGAAATACCAGATATTCCAGCAACTGATCAATCACCAGGAATCCCTGCCTCCTTGGCTCCCAAAAGTGAAAATCTTTGGAGCCCAAAAGACAAGGATCTGGTGGCTGCAGATGAAAGGGCTAAATCACTTTTAATAATGGCTCTTCCTATTGAAATATTCTCTCAAGTTGATGCATGTGTATCAGCCAAAAAGATATGGGATCAGTTGGAAAATCTTTGTGAAGGAGGGGAAAGGATGAAAAGAAACAAAAAACAAACTATGTTTCCTCCTATGAGAGATTCAAAAGTTTACCAAATGAAAAACTATATGAAATATATCACAGATTTGCAAAACATTTAAATGAGCTAAAGAAATTTGGGATTATAAAATCAAATGATGAAAGGAATATAAAATTTCTGGATGCCTTGCCTAGAGAATGGAGAAGTCTAACCATGACTTTGTCCTCCACCTTAGAACTAGGTAATATGGGTCTTCATGACTTATATAGCATTCTAGTCCCCAGAGAAGAAGGGATATATGGAGAATCAAACCAGAGAAGGGGATCTTTAGCTTTAATCTTAAACTTACAAAGAACACCCATCAATGATCCACAAACCTCAAACTGCCAAAATATTGAAAATTCTGATACATTATAAGATTTTTCTACTTTTGCTGAAGCAATTGCATTGCTCACAAAAACTTTTGAGCAGAGGTTAAGGGGAGGTGGCCAAAGATACCAGAAAAGTGATAAAGGGAGGATGGAAGGAAGAACAAGGGATAAAGGAAAAACTGAAGTTGTGTGTTACAAATGTAAACAAAAGGGTCACTATGCATCAGAGTGCAAATCTAAGAAACTGAAGGATGTTGCATACTATGAGAAGAAGCTGGAAGAAGCAAAGAAGCAACAACAAGTCAATTTGATAGCAGGGACAAATACATGGCTGTTAGATGACTCTTCTGATGAAGAAGAAGAAGAAGAGATGGCAAATTTCTGTCTCATGGCACTATCTGGTGAACTACCTGAAACATCAGAACATAAGGTAAATGGATGATAATAAGATCTATCTAAGTGGAAAAAGAATAAGACAGTCAATCTACTATTTTGATTTTAAAGAGGAAAATGAACATCCAAAATTATGTTTATTTTCAAAAATTAACAAAGGTAGTAGTTGGCTGTGGCACAAAAGATTGGCCCACTTAAACTTTAAAAATTTAAGCAAATTAGCAAATAAGGGACTGGTAAAAGGATTACCTTTCATATCCTCAAAGAAGGATAAAATTTGTGAAGCGTGTAAAATGGGTAAATCTAAAAGAAGCTCACACAAAACAACTTCTGAATCTTCAATAACACAAAATATAGAACTTTTGCATATGGATCTTTGTGGACCCATAAGGACTGAAAGCTTTTCTGGAAAGAAGTACATACTTGTCATTGTAGATGATTTTTCCAGATACACATGGGTAGAGTTTTTAAGAAAGAAAAGTGAAACTCCTAATCTGATCATAAATTTTGTCAGAAAAATTGAAAATCTTTTAAAATTGACAGTCAGAAGGATCAGAACAGATAATGGAACAGAATTTAAGAACTCAAAAGTTGAGAGCTTCCTTGTAAACAAAGGAATTTCTCATGATTTTTCTGCTCCAAGATCACCTCAACAAAATGGAGTGGTAGAAAGGAGGAACAGAACCTTAGTGGTAGCAGCCAGAACAATGTTTGCTCATGTAAAACCGCCCACTCATTTTTAGGCAGAAGCTATACCAAATGCTTGTTTTACCCAAAACAAGTCCATAATCAACAAAAGACATAATAAAACACCCTACAACGTTATAAATGGAAGAATTCCAAGTGTAAAATTTTTGCACACATTTGGTTGTAGATGTTTTGTTTTCAATGATTTTGAAAGTCTTGAGAAATTTGACAGAAAAGCAGAAAAGGGTATTTTTCTTGGTTATTCAATGTCCTCAAAAGCATATCGAATTTTTATTCTAAACACAAGGACAATCAGAGAAAGTTTATATGTATCTTTTGATGATTCATCAGAAACAGAAGTTTCTGATGAATATATGAAGGAAATAAACCTTTCTGGTAAACAAGAAAAATATGAACATCTTTTTGAAATAGTAACAGAAGAATTTCTAGGACATGATCAGTCTCTCACAAACAAATCTATAGATAATTCATGTGCTAACCCTACAGAACAAATGGAAAATGTATCAGAAACCTTGAATCAGAACAATGAAAATACATCTGAAAATCAAAATTCTGATAAATTCCATATAATTGAGTTAAATGTTCAGGGGGAAACTTCAAATCCATCAGAACCAACAACTTTTCATAACAAGTTGAGATAGATAAAAGGACATATTCATTCTGACATCACTGGAAATCCAGAAGATGGTGTGAGAACAAGATCTGCCACAGCACATGAGTGTGCTTCTGCTGGGTTCTTAAGCAAGATAGAACCCAAGTCTGTCAAAGAAGCTCTTAATGACTCAGACTGGATTCAAGTAATGCAAGAAGAGCTTGATCAGTTTGAAAAGAGTAAGGTATGGGATCTGGTGCAAAAGCCAAATGACAAATCTGTCATAGGCTCAAAATGGGTATTTAGAAACAAATCAGATGAAAATGGCATAATAACCAGGAATAAGGAAAGGTTAGTGGTCGAAGGTTATTGTCAACAAGAAGGTATTGACTATGATGACACCTTTGCACCAGTAGCCAGATTGGAAGCAGTAAGAATCTTTCTTGCTTATGCTGCATCCAAAAACTTCAAAGTATATCAAATGGATGTGAAATCTGCCTTCCTGAATGGTAAGATTGAGGAAGAAGTTTATGTGCATCAACCTGAAGGCTTTGTTGATCCTAAATTTCAAAACCATGTTTACAAATTAAACAAAGCCTTGTATGGTTTGAAGCAAGCTCCTTGAGCATGGTATGAAACACTTTCAAACTTCTTACTCAATTCTGGCTTCACAAAAGGTACTATTGATACAAATATTTTTCTTAAAACACACAAGGGTCACACTTTGTTAGTCCAAATTTATGTTGATGACATTATATTTGGATCAACAAATGAAAAGTTTTAAAAAAAGTTTCAAAAATTAATGACCAGCCACTTTGAGATGAGCATGATGGGTGAGTTAACTTTTTTCTTAGGTTTACAAGTCAAACAAAGAATTGATGGAATATTTTTTAGTCAATCTAAGTATGTGAAAACAATTTTGAACAAATACTCATTGGAAAATTGCTCAATCTCAAAAACTCCCATGGCAACAGGGAACAAACTTGATTCTGATAAAGAAGGAATATGTGTGGATATTAAAACCTATAGGGGGATGATAGGATCATTGTTATATTTAACAGCAAGCAGACCATATATTATGCTTGCTACATGCTTTCTGGCCAGATATCAATGCAATCCTAAAGAATCTCACTTAAAAGCAGTCAAAAGGGTTTTTAAATATCTAAAAGGCACATCAGAACTTGGTCTATGGTATCCTAAAGATATAAATCTTGAATTAATTGCATACACAGATGCAGATTATGCAGGATGCAAGATTGATAGAAAGAGCACATCTGGTGCATGTCAAATCTTGGGAGATAAGTTGGTATGTTTGGCAAGTAAGAAACAAAACTGTGTTGCAACATCAACAGCTGAATCTGAATATTTAGCAGCAGCAAGTTGATGTTCACAAGTGCTGTGGATGCAAACTCAGCTGAAGGATTATGGAGTAGATCTGACAAAAATACCCATTCTATGTGACTCAAAGAGTGCAATTGCAATTACAGAAAATCCAGTTCATCACTCCAGAACCAAGCACATAGATGTTAGATATCACTTCATAAAGGATCATGTTGAAAAAGGTAACATAGAGATGTACTTTGTTCCAACAGAAAACCAAATTGCTGACATTTTTACAAAACCTCTTGATGAAAAGAGACACAATTTTCTAATCAGTAAACTTGGCATGGTTAATATAAAAGATGAAGATGTTTCAGAGAACAATAAGTCACAAACTGAAAACCAAATTGATGATAATCAAGGTACAAACAAAAATTCTGATGATCAAAGAATGAAACAACAGATTTCTGATAAAGAAATCCATTAATCTGATAAAATATCAGAAAATCTGATAAATTATCACAAATCTGAAAATTCATCAGAAAATCTGATGAGTCATCAGAAAATTTGTTAAAACATCAGAAACACCTCTGATTATCAGAAAAATTCTTGAATTTCACCATACTTTTTCATATCTCATAACTGTATAAACACAAAACTGTAGATAGTCTGTTTTTGAATTTTTTTTCTCTTCCTTTGTTTAAATTAAAAAAATCAAAAAGGGGGAAAGTAACTTGTATAAAGATAAATTCAAAGCCACCATATGGAAAATCAACCGTCACAGGTAAAATTTTTGCAGAAAAATTGAATTCTCTTCTACTTCCAATGCATGCAACGTCATCCTTCATAAGAGAATAGAGAGACACGGGGGCATAAAAATGATTAGGGGCTATAAAAGTAGCAGCCTAGTTATTCAATGCTTACTCACAAATGGGGGCTTCAAACTCTGTCATATATCCTCTGAACCAGATATCATCTTAAATGAAGAGAAAGAAAAGGAAAAAGAAAATCTTGAGTTGTTAATACCATTTATGGCATAACTATCACTTTCATCTATAAATATTAACAACTCTTGAATACTTTCTTCATCACAACAACAAGCTCCACTTCAAAACTTTCTCAGAACTTTCACTTTCAAAAAAATGGCAAAAGAAATGAAATCCGATCACTTTCCTCTCATTCTTCACACACAACACAACCTTAAACTAAGGTCAAAACTAGAAGGTCCTTCATGGGTGGATTGCCAGTTTGTGTACAACATGTTAAAGTAGAGTCCTTTGGGCCATGCTATATCGACACATGTTACAATCTACCCTGAACTCCTTCAAGAGCTTTGGTGGAATGCTGAAACCGTCTTTAGTGGCACCAGCATGTGGATAGAAAGAAAGGTGATGGGCTTTACAATCATTCTAAAGGAGGAAACTCTTAGGGATGCCCTCCAGCTGGCTGATGATCTAGACATCACCTTCTTCAAGAAGGAAATGCTGGAAGAAACTCTGAAGGATATGGGTTATCGCACACCAAATGTTTTGAGGCAGATCAGCAAGTCTGGTTTCATTCAACCATTCCAGTACTTGGTGACACAGCTCAGTGCCTGCTTCTCAAAGAAGATAGGACACTTCAACGAGCTGACTTATAGGATGATGGCGGTGGTACATGCAGTTGTACAAGAGAAGTCATACAACTTTTCCAAGTTTCTCATGAGAGACTTGGAATCAAACATACACACCCGTCAACCTTTTCTAATCTACCCTCGCTTTGTGACTAAGGTGATAACAAGCCAGCTGAACTTCGGAGGAGTAAGAAGTGGTGGACTCTGTATGCCCAAGACACATATTAAATTGATGTGGCTAGTACGTTATGATCCAAGTCGAGTCATACCCAATAATAAGCTAGAAAAACACTTATAATACTTGTTTATGATATGATCAAACAAATAAGTATTAACACTTATAATATTTAGAAACTGGTTTTCTAAATAATTGCACTTGAGAAACTAATAAATTATCTGGGTAATTTATTTTGAGAGAATATTTTATTTTGATATTTAATGGGTTAAATAACATTTTAAAAGGTTGCATAAAGTCTTGTAAACATATGGTGTTATATTTTATAAAAGTTATAAAATAAAAAAGACTTAATTTATTAAAATAAATTTGTTTTTTATAAAAACACCCACATGGGGCCGGCCCCTAAATCACTTCCCAAGACCTTTTTTGGTCCAATGAAATAGCATGCAAGTTGTCATGTTTGCATGGTTTTTGATTGGGACTTGATGGTGGCAAAATTCTCTCAAAGTTTATAAACATTTAGATGACAAAAATCAAAAGAGGGGAGACTTGAGAATTGCTCTCAATTTTCGGCCAAGACAAGGGTTTTTTCAAGTGTTTCATTTTTTATCATAAGTGTGTTAAATCCTAGCTACAATCAAGGTGTTTGTTGGAAGCTTGGGGTATACAAGCTTGAAGTCTTCTACACTTGAAGGCAAACATTCAAGAAGCATCATCCCTTTCATGTCTTTCTACTCCAAGAAGGTAGTCTTCTAAACATCCTATGGTTGTATTTGATAGTATGCATGTTCATATATGGATCCGGGTTTTGGGATTTTGCATATAAATGAAATTTATATCTTAAAAGTGACATGTTTTAAATATTATTTCCGCTGCATTTTGATTTTATACAGATGAAATCACTTTGATAAACATGTGAAAATCCCATCAATGGTATCAGAGCCGCTTATATGAGTGCATGCTTCATCGGATTTAAAATTTTTGGGTTTTCGGGTTTGGATAAACCCTATGGCCGAAATTTTATCCATGGTTCTCCTTTTGTTTTTTCAAGATTTATTTCTTACATGCATAAAGGAATCTTGAAAAAATTATGTCATATGGATGATTTGTTTTGTTTGGACAAAAACCCACATTTTTTGGTTTTTTCATTCTTGACCGAAAATGTAGGTTGTAAAAGGAAACCATTTTTGCTCTTGAATTTATATATATATATATATATATATATATGTGTGTGTGTGTGTGTGGATATATATTTTGGTGTACATAACCTAGCCATGACCTTGTGTGAATATGTCTTTGTTTGTGATTTGTAATTAATTAATTCAATGGGTTGTAATAATTATTTATCTTTGTTCTTCCTTTTGAAAATATGTAATTTATTTATTTCATTTGGAATGTAAGTAAATAGATTAGGTGCATTTTATTTTACTAGAAAAAATGTATTAGGATATTTTATTTTATGTAAAAGAAGATGCACACAAAATGCGTTTTTGGTTTTGGCCAATCCCGGGCCTAAAGAACTTCATAGTTCTTAATGGGATTTTAGCCCAAAAACCAAAACACATTTTTTGAAGTCCAAAGGAGTTTGGAGCTGAATTTAAACACATTTTGGAAGCATAAAGAAAGTGGAGAAATAACAACACAAGAATGAGACTTGAAGCATTTGGATGCGGGATCAAGTGGGAGTTCAACGACACATCACTTGTGTCATTTTTCACCCCTTAGGAAGGACCTTTTGGCACACTTATTTCGGCTAACAAGTGTTGTCAAAAATAGTTGGCTATGGTTATGCACCTATTGTTATGTATGATGTGCTTGTTTGGTTGCTTATTTTGTTGTTTAGATGATATGTTGATATGCATGACTTAACAAACTAATAATCAACAACAAGCGTAAAATTGGTTCTTTACAAAATCATTAAAATGATTAATAAAAGGTTTTATTAAAAATTAATGATTTTAAAATAAAATCGTTTTTATTAAAAAGAACCTTGAAAAACTTGTTTTCACTTAAGTACCAAGGATTTGAATGCATGCAAATGAATGGTACATAATATTTTCTAAACTATAATTTTGAAATATTAAAAACCCTTTTATAAAACAAGTCAAACACCATCCTTTTATACAACACTCGAAACACTTGGGAACTCTTATTGTGGGATAAAGGTCACCTAACCACATTTGAGATAACTTGTATGTTCGAGGTGGGTTTACCATGTTTGTGGGATAAAGGTCACCTAACCACTTATGTGTATAAATTCACACGTGTGTGTATGTTGGACGACTTGATTTGGAAACCATGTGCTTAGGGTCACCGAAGCATGGCGGACAAAGGTGTTGATGGGATTAAACATGCTAACTAAACATGAAGATGTTTAACTGATCCCATATGGCTAGAAATTGCAAAGAGTTGCAATTGTCAAACGTTGACTACCTTGTTAATTTAAATAATGGGATAAAGGTCACCTAACCAATATTTAAAGTAACGTTGGATTCTAGATTTTAATTATTAATTGTCTATGAGACATAAAAGGGTATTAATAATTAAAATATATTTATATCGAAAATACTAAATTGAACTTTGTTAAAATTTTGTAGATGGCCGCAAACAATAACACCACTAACACGATTACCTCAACCTTCTGAAACCTATCACTAAGAACCATCCTTGAAAAGGATCGTCTCAACCATAACAACTTCATGGATTGGTTTCGAAACTTGAGAATCGTTCTCAAACAAGAAAAGATATCCTATGTGTTGGACGATCCTATTCCCGATGAACCTAACGTGGAAGATGTGGAAGCCTACAATGATTGGGTTAAGTATACCGAGGACTCCATGCAAGACTCATGCCTCATGTTGGGAACTATGATTCCCGAAATTCAAAAGGATTTTGAACATCACGGGGAATACGACATGATTACCCAGTTAAAGGAAATGTTCCTACAACAAGCAAGGGTAGAACGCTTCGAAACTATTCGGGCGCTTCATGCATGTCGAATGGAGGAAACCCAATTGGTATCATCTTATGTCCTCAAGATGAAAAGCAACATTGATCTCCTCGAAAGGCTAAATTGTCTCGTTTCTAAAGAGTTGGCTACGGATTTGATCCTCAACTCTTTAACAAAGAAATTTGAGAGCTTTGTGATGAACTACAACATGAATGGATGGGACTAGAGCATTGGTGAGCTTCATGCAATGCTCAAAACGGACAAAGCGGGAATGGGCAAAAAGGCTTTACCCGTCCTAGCGATCAATGAGGGAGGTAACAAGAAAAGGCCCCACCCCGACTCTAAAGCAAATTATGCTAAAAGAAGGGGACACGTCAAAGGAAAAGAGAAGGGAAAAGCTAAAGCAGAACCCACGAAACCGAAAGAGAAGAAGCAAAAGGTTGCTGCGAATGACCCATGTTTTGAATGTGGTGAGATAGGACATTGGAAGAGAAATTGTCCGACCTATCTCAAAGAGTTGAAAAACAAGAGGGATGCGGGGCTAACCTCAAGTACAATATTTATGATACATGTTGAGCTTAATGTTATTTCTTCTAACACATGGGTACTAGATACCGGATGTGGAACTCATATTTGCAATTTGTTGCAGGGGTTCAAAAGAAATAAACATTATAAGAAGGGAGACGCTAGTCTCTTCATGGGCAACGGAGCAAAGGTTGAAGTCGAAGCTCAAGGAGACTACGTTTTAGAACTTCCAAGTGGTTTGGAAGTTATTTTGAAGAATGTTCTGTATGCTCCTAGTTTAACTAGGAACATAATTTTTGTTTCCCTTTTAAGACAATGTGGTTTTAATTTCGAATTTGTTAACCAAGACATTTATGTTTCTATGCATGATGTGTTTTACTTTAAGGCTATGCCTTTAAATGGTATTTATGAATTAGATCAAGACAACGCATCATATGATAGCTCAATGTACCAAGTAACCAACAAGAAACTCAAAATGGATTTGAGTGATACCTATCTTTGGCATTGTCTCCTTGGACATATAAGCAAGAATCGCATGCATACACTTCAGAAAAATGGTCTTTTGAATACAAATGAAGATAATTCATTTGATGTATGCGAATCTTGTTTACAAGGCAAAATGACCAAGACACCCTTTAGTGGAACATTTGAAAGGGAAAAAGACTTATTAGGTATCATACATTCAGATGTATGTGGTCCTTTTAAGCCGATGACTAGGAATGGTGAAAGATACTTCATTACCTTTACCGACGACTATAGTCGTTATGGTTATGTGTATTTACTGAGACACAAGGATGAGGCATTTGAAATGTTCAAAGACTTCAAGAGTGAAGTAGAAAATCAACTCAAGAAAACAATCAAAGTTCTTCACACAGATAAAGGAGGTGAATACCTTAGTGGTGCTTTTCAAGATCATCTTAGGAGTTGTGGGATCATCTCACAACTTACTCCACCTGGAACACCACAACACAATGGTGTGTCCGAAAGGAGAAATCGAACTCTATTAGATATGGTTCGATCTATAATGGTTAGAAGCACATTACCTCTATCGTTTTGGGGTTACGCTTTGCTCTCCGCAGTCCGTATACTAAATATGGCCCCAACCAAGAAAGTGGAAAAGACACCTTTTGAAATATGGCATGGAAACCCTCCATCATTATCATTCTTAAGGGTTTAGGGTTGTGAAGCTTATGTTAAGCAATATACCCCAAATAAATTGGAAGTCCGATCCACTAAGTGTATCTTTGTAGGATAACCTAAAGATGATATAGGATATTATTTCTACGATTCAACCGAGCAAAAGGTATTTGTTGCTCGAAAGGGTAAGTTCTTGGAAGCTAAGTTCCTTATGGAAGGAACTAGTGGTAGAACAGTGGAACTTGAGGAGGATCAAGAACCACAAGACGATACACGTTTGGTTGATACTAGCACTCAACAAGAGGTTGTTGAAAACGATCAAGAGGTTGATCAGAACACACAAAATGTTTGCAGATCTGGTAGAATTAGTAGTCCACCTGAAAGATATGGATTTTTCATGGATGGATGCTACGTGGTAGATTCAGATGAACCAACCACATACCATGATGCAATGTTAAAATCCGATTGTGACAAATGGCTTGAAGCCATGAAAATAGAGATGCAATCCATGTATGACAACCAAGTTTGGGAATTGGTTGTGCCACCACTTAACTCCAAAGTAGTTGGAAGTAAGTGGGTTTTCAAGAAGAAAACTGATATGCATGGTAACTTGGATACTTATAAAGCAAGACTTGTAGCAAAAGGTTTCACTCAAACTCAAGGGATTGATTATGATGAGACCTTCTCGCCTGTGGCGATGCTAAAGTCAATCAGGATATTATATGCAATAGCAGCATATTATGACTATGAGATCTGGAAATTGGATGTCAAAACGGCTTTTCTTAATGGATATCTTGATGAAGATGTCTATATGGTTCAGCCTGAAGGTTTTGTCGATCCAAAACATCCTGAAAAAGTATGCAAGTTAAAGAAATCAATCTATGGATTGAAACAAGCATTGAGAAGTTGGAATCACCGTTTTGATGAAGAAATTAAGAATTTTGGATTCATCAGGAACGGCGATGAAGCTTGTGTGTATAAGAAAGCTAGTGGGAGCATCATCACTTTCTTAGTACTGTATGTCGATGAAATTCTACTATTTGGGAATAACATTCCAACCATGGAAGGTGTAAAAACATGGCTTGGAAGTTGTTTTTCCATTAAAGATCTTGGTGAAGTCGCCTACATTCTGGGAATAAAGATCTATAAGGATAGATCAAGGCGCTTGATAGGTTTAAACCAAAGTGCATACATTGACAAAGTCTTGAATAGGTTCCAGATGGAAAACTCTAAGAGAGGTTTTGTACAAGGGACAATATTGAATACATCTCAATGTCCAAGCTCAAAGGATGAGCATGAGAAAATGAAAGGAATCCCATATGCGTCAGCTATAGGATCCATCATGTATACAATGATATGCACTAGACCGGACGTGTCATGCGCCCTGAGCATGACGAGTAGATACCAACAAAATCCAGGTAACAATCATTGGAAGGCTGTTAAGTGCATATTAAAATACCTTAAAAGGACTAAGGATATGATTTTAATATATGGATCTGGTGAAGAGGAACTCGTGGTAAAGGGTTACACGGACGCGAGTTTCCAAACCGATCGAAGTGATTCTCGATCGCAATCGGGGTATGTCTTCATTTTAAATGGAGGAACAGTCTCTTGGAAGAGCTTAAAACAAGACGTGGTAGCATTGTCCACTACAGAATCAGAATACATCGCCGCTTCATTGGCAGCCCAAGAAGCTGCATGGTTGAAGAAATTCATAGCCGACCTAGGGGTGGTCCCTACCATTCAAGACCCCCTAGAGATCTTTTGTGATAACGAGGGTGCGATTGCTTAAATCAAGGAACCTCGTGCACACCAAAAGACTAGACATATCGAGCGGAGATTCAACTACATAAGGGATGAAGTTGAAAAAGGAAAGATATGTCTCCGCCAAGTTCACACCGATCAAAACATTGCGGATCCACTCACGAAGCTCCTTGACCGGGCAAAACATGAGGGTCATACATGTGCCTTAGGACTTCGATATTCTAGTGATTGGATTTGATCTATTTTGTATTTGGATATTGGAACAATTGTTAATTTAACTCTTGTATGGTATTTTGAGTTACGTTTCATATTAGCATGTTTAAATCCATGAATAAGTTAATTATTCTAAATGTCCGTAGTCGATCATACTTGTGGTAACAAATATGAATGTAAGACTATTAAGAATTTGGATTGGTGGATATTCATTAGATATGAATATAGAGCAAAGTGTTGCTGCCAAAGTTCATAGATATTTGTGGGATACAAATTGTAACAACTGTGCTTGTAATCATTATGAACAGTTCTATTATCAATAAAACAATGTTATTTGATCCCAATGTTTGTTTGGTTGTGTTATACATTTTTCATGTTTTGATTTTTATCCAATTTCAAACTCTACATTGCTTTCTGGAGAGTTATACGCAAACTGGTGCGTAAACGTACTCAGTTTAACGCGAAAAATACTCCGAAACATCAACATATACTCAACATACCTTAAATAACCTTTACATAACTTAGAAATAAGTTTTAAAGGCTTTGGTATGGCAAAAACAAGTTAATTCGTTTACAGGGACTAAACTTGACAAACTGCTAAAGTATGCCAATTTGAACTGTAACGAACATTCCGGAACATGACCATAAGTTAAACATACCATAAATATCCTTTACATAGCTTAGAAATAGGCTTTGAGGGGTTCGGTATGCTAAAATAAACTTTTGGGTCATTCAGGGACTAAAAGTGTCAAAAAGTGCACAAGTTTGCATTTTCGCGCATAACATACGTTCTGAATACATCTGGACATCCAAAAATTTATGTAGGCATGACTATATTATATTTTAGTGTTCGCCATAAGAAAAATCCATTCGTCGCGTCATTTGGATCATTTTTCGCGCTTATGCGCATTCCGTCGTAAATAAGCGAACATCGCGTTCGTACGGCCAAACGAACTGACATCAGACATATTTTTGAGCATGTTTCATGTCCACAATGTTTAGGCATCATTTTAGGGCCTTAAAGTTGGCTTTACGGGCCTTAGAAGTGTCGGAAATGGGCTTAAACACGTGCAGGGACTGAAACTGTCATTTCTGAAACTTTTTCTGATCTGTGGCTCCTAGGCGTCCCGCCTCAGTTTCTTAACATCCTTAGGCGGCCCGCGTCAGTCCTTCTGACCAGATTAACTGCATTTAACCACAGATTTCAGCTGTTTAATCCTCCTCCACACATTCCCAATTGTCTAGTCAGCTGATAAGGATCATATTTTAGTCACCATAAGGTTCCAACACTTGTACGCATGGGATTAAAGCACTGATTCCATGAAACGATCTCAACGGTGGACCGAAAACTATAAATACCCCATCACCCCATTGCTTAAACCACTAGAACTTTGATTTGAGAAACTCTAAGTTGAAACTATTGTTTCATACCTGAGATTTTTGAATCGAAGTTAGCATTCGGGGACCCTTCGTAAGTATTCTTTCGTTCTTTTCCTTATTTTATTGCTTTTCGAGTCAGAAAGTCAAACTTTGTTTGACTTTCAGCGTTGACCAATAATGGTCAATGCGAAGTTCGTTTGAACTTCGCAACGTGAGTGTAATCACGTTGGTTATAGTCCCTTGGGACTATGCCTACTGATTACCACGTTGTCTAGGGTCGTAGGGTAAGCGATCTAATAAATCGCTTATACCTCAAACCCGACCCATTTGGTCGATCATTAGGATCCGACCAAACACATTAGGTGACCATAGTAGGTAGGGAATAACCTTCCGAGGTTATACCCTATGGTCACATCGTTTGAGTAGATGTATGATAGGTAGTTTATATGCCTTAGGTAAATTACCAGAATACCCTTTTCATGTATAATTGGTAATTAAGCATATGTAACCTAAACCTTTGTCACATAACTGATTATGTAACATATTTAGGCATATTCTACTTGTCATAGGGCTAGTTAGGCGGTCCGAACGCATTTCACGCGAACGACGCGTTAAAGTAGCATAAGCTACCTAAACGGGTCGTAATGGGTCGTAAACAATTATGTTAGGTTTCAATTAGTATGTAGGCTTTGTTGAACCATATTACACGAGTCTCCATGCTCGTTTGGTTTACAAACCCTCATGCTACCCGATCTTCTGATTTAGGTCCGGTTTATTAACATAGTTACCTATATTAGGTGCCGTTTGATTCCGAGATCTATAGCATTGCTTGGTGGTTATCTTAGGACTACTGAACAATCTCAAGTGAGTACATAGACCCCTCTTTTACTGTTTTCCAAACTGTTTTGGGGTGGAACACATGTGCCTACTTGTTACTTTCATGCTTTCCTGTTTTCACATCATATACATGCTATGTTCGTTAGTACATTATAGTACATGATTTCATTGCATCTTATGCTAGGTGTGCCCATTGTGTGCATTACTTAGTACATTGTTTTACATTACATTTCATGCTAGGTGTGCCCATTGTGTGCATTATTTAGTACATTGTTTTACATTACGTTTCATGCTAGGTGTGCCCATTGTGTGCATTACTTAGTACATTGTTTACATTACATTTCATGCTAGGTGTGCCCATTGTGTGCATTACTTAGTACATCGTTTTACATGACATTTCACGCTATGTATGTTCATTTGATTACATACTTAGTGCATCGTTTTCACATGCTTACATTTTGTTATGACATTTGGTTTGTTTAACATGGAACAATACATTCATTAACATTAATTACGCCGTTCGTTAGTAGGTAGTGGTACCATAGGAATTGACAACTCCCATTCCGGACATCCTGGGTATGGGGATGAAAGGAATGACCGAATTCGATATACATAATTTAGATAAACCTTTAATTTGTTTAAAGGGTTTATCGCCACAGTCTCAAGGCTTGGATGTATGCATTTTAACAATGCCACATAAATGTTTGTATCAGTATAGCATGCAGTTGTTACACAAAACATAACTTTGATTTAAACTATGTTTTACTTCAATACCTTGTTTTTGTGCATTTTACATATGGTTTAGTCGATACATTTCACTTACCATACATGACATCTTGGTTACACATTACATGATCTACTTTGAACATAAACATTTTTGACATTGATATACACATTTGGTGGTTTACATTGGACATGGACATTTTGATATGGTTTACACAATAACACTTGACAATTGGTTTGTACATGAACAAGTTACATTGGTGGTTGTTTGGGTAAGTGATTTGAGTAACGAGGCGTGTGTAATATGATACAAACATGGTGGATACGCCGCTGGTACTTCCTATATATAAGTGTTTGTATAATATTACATAGCGCAACGTTAATTAAATCATTTCAGTATAGACATATAACATTTTATACAAATATCATACTTTTCACAAGACATTGATTTACAAACAACTTATCTTATACAAACACACTTTTACATGGTTATTCATTTAACCTAACATTTATTTATATATATCATCTGATCTTATCGTTTTTCAAATGATTTACAAGACAAAGCAAATTACAAGGTTCATGACTAAACATTTTCTTAAACACAAGTCATGAATCCTATTTTCACAAAACCTATGTATCTCACAGGCATTTTTATGCTGACGTACCTATTTTCACATGTGTTTTCAGGAGCTTTTCCGTAGGATGTTGGTCATGATTCTAGGGCGGACCTGTGCCTTAGAGACTAAAAATGGAGATAGACTTGTTTAATTATGTTATAAACTCTGTATTTCCTGTTTAAGACAATGTAACTCCTATGTTTATAAATAAAATACAACTTTGAATGCCATGGTTATGAAACAATTTATTCTGTTACGACACGCCCCGATGTTTCCGCCGCGATTTGTTGTTTTACGCGGTCGGGGTGTGACAGAAGAGTTGGTATCAGAGCCAATGGTTATAGGGAATTAGGTTATTAGTAATGCTTTGACCTAGACTATAACTTTTCTAGGACCCTAACACAAGTTATCTTGTGTTTAGATCTTAAAACATGTACATCACCTATCCTTAGGTGATTATCAAAACAAGAACCAAATTTTCCGAAACGATTTTTGAAAAAAAAACAAACAATCATCTGTTTTTGAATGATTTATTACAAGGTTTTGAACCCTCTATTGTAAGGTTTTGAACCCTCTATTGTAAGGTTTTGAACCCTCTGTTATATGGTTTTGAACCCTTTTCAGTTTGGTTTTTGGCCTTGTGCCTTCTAATTTTCAAAAATCTCGTCAAGGTTTTGAGTTTTAAATAATGTGAACATGTGCGAACTGGAAGGGTGAATGCCTGTATTCTGGGTTTTCTGTCTAGGCAAGCACTTCGTATACATCTCATCAGACGCGAGACCAGTTGTGCTTACCTGGGAATTCTTGGGATGAGTGTTCACTTATAGGCGAGCATGTCTTCATTATACATTATTTTTGACCCATTTACTTTGATTAGTCACTGTGATTCGTTTGTTTGCTTGGTAATGCGGACGAATGATCACCATCTTTGCTTTTGTTGATTTTGTTTCATCTCATTCTCTTCATCCAATCATCTCACTCGTTTCCTTTCATGTTTTCCTCTTTTAGAATGCCTCCTCGACGCGAAAACCAGATAGCGACTGCCGAACTGGCAGAAATCATTGCGCAGCAGATGGCTGCTCAATTCCTAAATCTCTTTGCTCAATGGAACCAGGCTAACAACAACAACAATGTTCCATGCAAATACAAGGATTTTAACCAGGCTAAACCACTCAAGTTTAGTGGTTCTGAAGGAGCAACTGGGCTTCTTCAGTGGTTCGAAAGCATTGAGAATACTTTTCGCCACGTGCAGTGCCCGGATAATCGCAAGGTCGAGTTTTCTTCGAGCGTATTTCAGAAGAGGGCTCTTACATGGTGGAATGGGGTAATGAGAGATCGAGGTGCAGAAGTTGCTCTCGCACATACATGGGCTGAACTTAGAGCCCTTATGATGAGGGAATTCTGTCCTCGCCATGAACAGCGGGCGTTGGAGAAGGAGTTTGATGTTTTGAAGCAAGATAGTGGTGAGCACAGGGCTTATACTGATCGGTTTGAAGAGTTGAGTTTGCTTTGCCCGACAATGGTTACCCCACTTGACAAGGCTATCGAAAGATACATCGACGGCCTACCTGACTCGGTACAAGACATTCTTACTGGTAGTGAACCTGCCACACTCCATCAGGCGATCGAGTTATCAGCGACATTGACTGAGTCGCAGATTAGAAAGGGAAAGCTACACAGGAAGGGTGACAAGGGCAAGAAGCAGTCGGCTGACAAGGAAGATAGCAAGAAAGGTCAAAACAGGAATGGAAAGGACTCTGGTTCTTCGAACAGGTCAAGGAAGCGTAAGGCTTCCCAAAATTTTGCTATCACTGCCCAAGCTAATCAGGCAGCTCTCAACCAACCCGCACAGCCACCAGCAAAGAAACCCTATACAGGGAATGCACCTTTGTGCAATAGATGCAACAGTCACCATCAGCCGCAACATCAGTGCCGTTTCTGTACTAACTGTGGGAAGTCAGGTCATCTTGCTGATGTTTGTCGGTTTGCTCAGAATCGCGCAGTTCAAAACCCGGCTCAACAAGTTGCACAGCCTCCTGCTCAGCAACAGGGTCAAGCTGCACGACTACAATACCCACCAGGTGCTTGTTACAATTGTGGGGATCTGACCCACTACAGAAACCGATGCCCAAGGCTAGCCAACCAGAATCAGGTTCAGGCTCCGGCTCGAAGCCGAGCCTTTAACATGAATGCCCAAGAGGCGCAGGCGGATGATAACGTGGTGAACGGTACGTTCTTTATTAATAATCAGCCTGCATCTGTTCTCTTTGATTCGGGTGCCGATAAGAGTTTTGTGTCATTGTCTTTTGAGCCGATGCTTCGCGTGTCTAGAACGAAACTAAGTAAATCTTTGACAGTAGAGGTTGCTAGTGGTGAACCCATTATTCTTGATTCTGTTCTTCACAACTTCCAGTTGAACCTTAACGACCATCTTTTTCCTATTAACCTCACGCCTATGCAACTTGGAAGCTTCGACGTTATTGTGGGAATGGATTGGTTATCTAAGCATCACGCAGAGATAGTTTGTTCTGAGAAGATTGTTCGTGTGCCGCTTTCGACAGGCGAGATCCTACAGGTTCAAGGTGAGAAACCGTCTGGTGGTCTCAAGCTTATGTCTTGTTTTAAAGCTCGGAAATATCTGCGGAAGAACTATGTGGCTTTCTTAGCACATGTTACAGAAGATAAAGGCAAGGGAAAGACTATTTCAGATATTCCTGTCGTTCGGGATTATTCTGAAGTATTCCCTGAAGATTTACCTGGTCTACCTCCAGCACGCCAAGTCGAGTTCCGCATTGATCTCGTACCTGGTGCAAATCCCGTTGCCAGAGCTCCATATCGTCTTGCACCGTCTGAGATGCAAGAGTTATCTAAGCAGCTTCAGGAGCTCTCTGATAAAGGTTTTATCCGTCCCAGCTTTTCACCCTGGGGTGCTCCCATTCTTTTTGTTAAGAAGAAGGATGGATCTTTTAGGATGTGTATCGATTATCGTGAGCTTAACAAGCTTACCATCAAGAATCGATATCCCCTACCTCGCATAGACGACCTCTTTGATCAGTTACAAGGCGCTTCTTATTTTTCGAAGATTGACCTGCGTTCCGGATATCATCAACTTCGGGTGCATGAAGAAGATATTCCCAAGACAGCGTTCCGTACTCGATATGGGCATTATGAGTTCACAGTCATGCCATTCGGTGTGACTAATGCTCCTGCTGTTTTCATGGACTTAATGAATAGGGTCTGCAAACCCTATTTGGATCAGTTCGTCATTGTTTTTATTGACGACATCTTGATTTACTCTAAGACGCGAGCTGATCACGAGCAACATCTTCGTCTTACCCTAGAACTCCTAAAGAAAGAACAACTTTTCGCCAAATTCTCCAAGTGTGAATTCTGGCTTAAAGAGGTTCAATTCTTAGGACATATTATCAACGAACGAGGTATTCATGTAGATCCCTCCAAGATCAGTGCGATTAAGGATTGGGATACACCTTCTACTCCCACTGAAGTTCGTTCTTTTCTTGGTCTAGCGGGTTATTATCGCCGCTTCATAGAAAACTTCTCGAAGATTGCAGTTCCTCTAACTGCTCTAACTCAGAAGAAAATGCCCTTTTATTGGGGATACAAACAAGAGGAAGCTTTTCAACACTTGAAGCAGAAGCTTTGCGATGCGCCTGTTCTATCATTGCCTGAGGGTGACGATGATTTTGTCGTGTATTGTGATGCATCGAAATTGGGTCTTGGTTGTGTTCTGATGCAAATGAACAAAGTCATAGCCTATGCATCGAGGCAGTTGAAGATTCATGAGAAGAACTACACCACTCATGATCTTGAGTTGGGTGCAGTTGTTTTTGCTCTAAAGATCTGGAGACACTATTTGTACGGTACAAAATGTGTGGTTTTCACGGACCACAAAAGTCTTCAGCATATCTTCAACCAGAAAGAACTCAACATGAGGCAACGACGTTGGGTTGAGCTTTTAAACGACTACGACTGCGAAATTCGCTACCATCCTGGTAAGGCGAATGTCGTAGCTGATGCATTGAGTCGTAAGGAACGTACTAAGCTTCATTGTGTACGTGTTCAATCTGTTATTCAAGCTCCATCTGATATCCAAGCACGCATTTCTCAGGCTCAACAATCTTGTGTTTCACAAGGTTTGATGGATAAAGAATTTCCTTACCACATAACACCTGCTCTTGAACTGAAGGACAATGGATCATATTATTTCATGGACCGTTTGTGGGTCCCAAGCCAGGATGATCTTCGTACCTTGCTTATGGATGAAGCCTATAAGTCTCGTTATTCTATTCATCCGGGCTCAGATAAGATGTATAAGGATCTTCGTATTCTCTATTGGTGGCCTGGTATGAAGAAAGACATTGCCTTATACGTATCAAAATGCCTTACTTGTCTTAAGGTTAAGGCTGAACATCAGCGTCCTTCGGGTTTATTGGTGCAACCAGAGATCCCAGTTTGGAAATGGGAAAACATTACTATGGATCTCATTACTAAACTTCCACGCACCAAGAAAGGTCATGATGCCATCTGGGTAGTCGTTGATCGTCTCACAAAGTCAGCGCATTTCTTGCCAATCCGCGAGGATTTTCCTACTGACAGACTTGCTCAAATCTATGTAGATGAAATTGTGGCTCGACATGGTGTTCCTTTGAACATCATTTCTGACAGAGATGCTCGTTTCACTTCTCATTTTTGGAGAACCATGCAATCTGCTATGGGGACCCAACTTAATCTGAGCACAGCTTATCATCCGCAAACGGATGGTCAATCTGAGAGAACAATCCAGACTCTGGAGGATATGCTTAGAGCTTGTGTGATCGATTTTGGTGGTAGTTGGGATTCACATCTTAAATTGATTGAATTCTCCTACAACAACAGTTATCACACCAGTATCAAAATGGCTCCTTTCGAAGCTCTCTATGGTCAAAAATGTCGTTCACCAGTCTGCTGGAATGAGATCGGCGAGGCTCAACTTACTGGACCTGCCCTCATTTTAGAAACTACTGACAAGATCAAGAAAGTTCGTGATAACCTTCAGGCAGCTAGAAGCCGTCAGAAGATTTACGCGG
Source organism: Helianthus tuberosus (assembly GCA_030545235.1). NCBI lineage: Eukaryota > Viridiplantae > Streptophyta > Magnoliopsida > Asterales > Asteraceae > Helianthus > Helianthus tuberosus. The sequence continues at coordinate 10,190 of JARYGA010013237.1, read as the reverse complement.
ACCCAAAACGCAAGGCCTTGGAATTTCAAGTCGGTGATCGTGTATTACTTAAGGTCTCACCTTGGAAAGGTGTGATCAGATTTGGAAAGAAAGGAAAACTTGCACCTAGATACGTTGGACCATTCAAGATCGTCGAAAGAATCGGAAAGGTAGCCTACAGACTTGAGTTACCTCCTGAACTGGGAAATGTTCATCCAACTTTTCACGTGTCCAATCTCAAGAGGTGTTCAGCTGATGAGAACTTCCACATACCGCTTGACGAAATTCGTGTTGGCAAAACACTGAAATTCGTTGAAAAGCCAGTGGAAATCATGGAACTTAAAGTCAAGTGGCTTAAACGCAAGCGCATTCCTTTGGTCAAAGTTCGCTGGGAAGCTAAACGTGGACCCGAGTTTACTTGGGAACGCGAAGATCAAATGAAGGCGAAATATCCGCATCTTTTCCCACTAGTTTCCTCTAAATAAATTTCGGGACGAAATTTCCACAAGTAGGGGAGACTGTAACAACTGTGCTTGTAATCATTATGAACAGTTCTATTATCAATAAAACAATGTTATTTGATCCCAATGTTTGTTTGGTTGTGTTATACATTTTTCATGTTTTGATTTTTATCCAATTTCAAACTCTACATTGCTTTCTGGAGAGTTATACGCAAACTGGTGCGTAAACGTACTCAGTTTAACGCGAAAAATACTCCGAAACATCAACATATACTCAACATACCTTAAATAACCTTTACATAACTTAGAAATAAGTTTTAAAGGCTTTGGTATGGCAAAAACAAGTTAATTCGTTTACAGGGACTAAACTTGACAAACTGCTAAAGTATGCCAATTTGAACTGTAACGAACATTCCGGAACATGACCATAAGTTAAACATACCATAAATATCCTTTACATAGCTTAGAAATAGGCTTTGAGGGGTTCGGTATGCTAAAATAAACTTTTGGGTCATTCAGGGACTAAAAGTGTCAAAAAGTGCACAAGTTTGCATTTTCGCGCATAACATACGTTCTGAATACATCTGGACATCCAAAAATTTATGTAGGCATGACTATATTATATTTTAGTGTTCGCCATAAGAAAAATCCATTCGTCGCGTCATTTGGATCATTTTTCGCGCTTATGCGCATTCCGTCGTAAATAAGCGAACATCGCGTTCGTACGGCCAAACGAACTGACATCAGACATATTTTTGAGCATGTTTCATGTCCACAATGTTTAGGCATCATTTTAGGGCCTTAAAGTTGGCTTTACGGGCCTTAGAAGTGTCGTAAATGGGCTTAAACACGTGCAGGGACTGAAACTGTCATTTCTGAAACTTTTTCTGATCTGTGGCTCCTAGGCGGCCCGCCTCAGTTTCTTAACATCCTTAGGCGGCCCGCGTCAGTCCTTCTGACCAGATTAACTGCATTTAACCACAGATTTCAGCTGTTTAATCCTCCTCCACACATTCCCAATTGTCTAGTCAGCTGATAAGGATCATATTTTAGTCACCATAAGGTTCCAACACTTGTACGCATGGGATTAAAGCACTGATTCCATGAAACGATCTCAACGGTGGACCGAAAACTATAAATACCCCATCACCCCATTGCTTAAACCACTAGAACTTTGATTTGAGAAACTCTAAGTTGAAACTATTGTTTCATACCTGAGATTTTTGAATCGAAGTTAGCATTCGGGGACCCTTCGTAAGTATTCTTTCGTTCTTTTCCTTATTTTATTGCTTTTCGAGTCAGAAAGTCAAACTTTGTTTGACTTTCAGCGTTGACCAATAATGGTCAATGCGAAGTTCGTTTGAACTTCGCAACGTGAGTGTAATCACGTTGGTTATAGTCCCTTGGGACTATGCCTACTGATTACCACGTTGTCTAGGGTCGTAGGGTAAGCGATCTAATAAATCGCTTATACCTCGAACCCGACCCATTTGGTCGATCATTAGGATCCGACCAAACACATTAGGTGACCATAGTAGGTAGGGAATAACCTTCCGAGGTTATACCCTATGGTCACATCGTTTGAGTAGTTGTATGATAGGTAGTTTATATGCCTTAGGTAAATTACCAGAATACCCTTTTCATGTATAATTGGTAATTAAGCATATGTAACCTAAACCTTTGTCACATAACTGATTATGTAACATATTTAGGCATATTCTACTTGTCATAGGGCTAGTTAGGCGGTCCGAACGCATTTCACGCGAACGACGCGTTAAAGTAGCATAAGCTACCTAAACGGGTCGTAATGGGTCGTAAACAATTATGTTAGGTTTCAATTAGTATGTAGGCTTTGTTGAACCATATTACACGAGTCTCCATACTCGTTTGGTTTACAAACCCTCATGCTACTCGATCTTCCGATTTAGGTCCGGTTTATTAACATAGTTACCTATATTAGGTGCCGTTTGATTCCGAGATCTATAGCATTGCTTGGTGGTTATCTTAGGACTACTGAACAATCTCAAGTGAGTACATAGACCCCTCTTTTACTGTTTTCCAAACTGTTTTGGGGTGGAACACATGTGCCTACTTGTTACTTTCATGCTTTCCTGTTTTCACATCATATACATGCTATGTTCGTTAGTACATTATAGTACATGATTTCATTGCATCTTATGCTAGGTGTGCCCATTGTGTGCATTACTTAGTACATTGTTTTACATTACATTTCATGCTAGGTGTGCCCATTGTGTGCATTACTTAGTACATTGTTTTACATTACATTTCATGCTAGGTGTGCCCATTGTGTGCATTACTTAGTACATTGTTTACATTACATTTCATGCTAGGTGTGCCCATTGTGTGCATTACTTAGTACATCGTTTTACATGACATTTCACGCTATGTATGTTCATTTGATTACATACTTAGTGCATCGTTTTCACATGCTTACATTTTGTTATGACATTTGGTTTGTTTAACATGGAACAATACATTCATTAACATTAATTACGCCGTTCGTTAGTAGGTAGTGGTACCATAGGAATTGACAACTCCCGTTCCGGACATCCTGGGTATGGGGATGAAAGGAATGACCGAATTCGATATACATAATTTAGATAAACCTTTAATTTGTTTAAAGGGTTTATCGCCACAGTCTCAAGGCTTGGATGTATGCATTTTAACAATGCCACATAAATGTTTGTATCAGTATAGCATGCAGTTGTTACACAAAACATAACTTTGATTTAAACTATGTTTTACTTCAATACCTTGTTTTTGTGCATTTTACATATGGTTTAGTCGATACATTTCACTTACCATACATGACATCTTGGTTACACATTACATGATCTACTTTGAACATAAACATTTTTGACATTGATATACACATTTGGTGGTTTACATTGGACATGGACATTTTGATATGGTTTACACAATAACACTTGACAATTGGTTTGTACATGAACAAGTTACATTGGTGGTTGTTTGGGTAAGTGATTTGAGTAACAAGGCGTGTGTAATATGATACAAACATGGTGGATACGCCGCTGGTACTTCCTATATATAAGTGTTTGTATAATATTACATAGCGCAACGTTAATTAAATCATTTCAGTATAGACATATAACATTTTATACAAATATCATACTTTTCACAAGACATTGATTTACAAACAACTTATCTTATACAAACACACTTTTACATGGTTATTCATTTAACCTAACATTTATTTATACATATCATCTGATCTTATCGTTTTTCAAATGATTTACAAGACAAAGCAAATTACAAGGTTCATGACTAAACATTTTCTTAAACACAAGTCATGAATCCTATTTTCACAAAACCTATGTATCTCACAGGCATTTTTATGCTGACGTACCTATTTTCACATGTGTTTTCAGGAGCTTTTCCGTAGGATGTTGATCATGATTCTAGGGCGGACCTGTGCCTTAGAGACTAAAAATGGAGATAGACTTGTTTAATTATGTTATAAACTCTGTATTTCCTGTTTAAGACAATGTAACTCCTATGTTTATAAATAAAATACAACTTTGAATGCCATGGTTATGAAACAATTTATTCTGTTACGACACGCCCCGATGTTTCCGCCGCGATTTGTTGTTTTACGCGGTCGGGGTGTGACACAAATATTGGACTGTCTCGCTCTCGAATATTACTGCATGGAATCATTTGTGATTGATCATAAGTAAATTTTGAGTAAAGGTGTTGATGCATAATGTCTATCGCCTGCGTCATCAGTCTATGTCGTGTCATATATGTAATAGGGTTTAAAATGTAAAGGTTATGTATGTATAAAGCCAGGTCGCACGACCTGATAGGTCAGGTCGCACGAGGTGAGCATGTCCAGCTCGTGCGGTCTGGATGTGTTATTCCATGCGACCTGGTGAGCCTATAAATAGGCTAGTAGTGTTCTTCATTTGTAACTTTCTGGAGAATTTTGTACCGAAGTGTTGTCTGATTCTCTCTGTACCAAACATCTAAAATCAATGAAGAACATGTTTAAAGTGACTTTCTACTCTTCTACTCCTGTTCTAACACTGATTGACGGTTTCTAGTCTGATTCCTCCTTTCTTGAAACTAGATCTGACTCTGATTGACTCATTTGGACGATTCATCGATCCTACAAGTGGTATCAGAGCTCAGGATGAGTCAAATCTGTTGATATCAGTGTTTTGAACGGTTTAGAATCATATACTTCTACTCTTTCTTGGATTTTCAGACGAATTCACGGATAAAATGGACTGAATTTTAGATATTATGTGTAAAACACCATTTTAAACAATTGGACAAAGTTGCAGACCATAAATCAAACTAAAACTGATCCAAAAATGTCAAAAACTTGAAATCTTGATAAACTAAGTCTTCAAACGAGGTGAAACTGTCCAAATCGTGTGAAAATGATGTTCAAATCGTGTGAAACTGTCCAGATCGTTTGAATTTTTGTCAAACCGTATAAAAATCTTGTCCAGATCGCACGGATTGGACCAGATCATGTGAAAATTTTCAAAATTGTGTGACCAGATCGCACGAGCTGATCAGATCGTGTGAAGTTGTTCAGACCGCACGAACTGAAATTTTTTTAACAAGTATTTGTCACTTCCCACGGATTGGCAGTCCAGGTCGTTTGAAACATCCAGGTCGTTTGAAATATTTCAGGTCGTTTGAAAGGTCCAGGTCGTCTGAAAGTCCAGATTGTTTGAAAGTCCAGGTCGCTTGAAAGTGTAATTTTTCAAAACTTAAAAATTTTTTGAAACATTTTTCAAAATATAAAAATGGACAATCAAGAGTTTTACAATGCGTTTTTTGGAGGAGGTATAACTGGTCAAACTCCAGAAAGTATATCCCAGAATGTGAATATGGAGAACGAGCTTGGAACCATGCAAAAACCACCGAAACTGCTCAACATTGAAGATTATTCGGGGTGGCAGGATAGATTTCGCACGTGGGTTCAGGCGAATCACCTTGAATGCTGGTTGAAAGTTGAAACGAAATATGTAGTTCCTATGAATGATGCTGGTCTTCCGAAAACACTTAACACGTTAACTACGGCTGAACAAGAAAATTTTAAAGCTGAGAAGAAGATGGTCAGTATATTGCAACAGGCAATTAAGGAAGACATTTTGGTACTGTTACAGCATAAGTGTGACGCGCATTCTATTTGGAACGCTCTTAAAATCAAATTTCTTCGGAGTGCTTCAATGATCAAAAGCAAAAAGGCACTACTGAAAAAAGAATTCGACATATTTACTGCTATCAGTGGAGAATCAACGAAAGAGTTGATTGAGAGGTACTGTCACTTGGTAGTGGAGATGAAACGTTTGAATATAGACAAATCTGACGAAGAGTGGGTTGATAAGTTGGCTGACGCACTACCACAAGAAGAGTGGGGTACGTTCTTATTGGTTTTGAAGAACAATTTGGAATACGTGGGTTTCAATTTAAGTACTTTTATCAAGAGAATTGAAGCTCATGAGCTTGAACTTCGGAAGATGAGGAAAATGAAATCTGCAAATGTACAGCAAGATGTTCAGCTTTATTACAAAGAAAACTCATCTGCCACATCTGCTCCGAGTCCAAAGATTCAAACGGCATTCAGTGCAGATTCTTCATTGGGAGTAACTCAAAGCATGCCTAACAACAACCTTTCACCGTTTTCAAATTACGAACCAAATCCTAAGGTTCAGAGTTTTCAAGAACAGGTTTCTCCTCAAAGTTCTTCAGGTTTGAATAATCAGAGTTATAGTCATGGGATACAGTGCAATATCGCAATTAATATCAAAAACGCTCAAGATTTTACCGAGACAGCCGCAAAGCAACATATAGCACTTCTAGCTTCTGTACTTGAGTCTTACGAGAGTCTAGTAGCCGGACGAATTGGTAACCCAGACATGACTAAAGAAGATAACGATCAAATTGATTCGGAGGAACTAGAACTCATCGACATAAAATGGGGTATGGCGAGCATTGTGAGAAGAGCTCAGAGGTTCATGGAAATTACCGGAAGAAGTAGTCTCGCAGGTCCTGATTCTAAACTTGGATTCGACAAATCGAAGGTGACTTACTTCAAGTGTAAAGAGAAGGGACACTTCAAATGCGAATGTCCGAACAGAGAAGTTAATAACCACCAGAATCCATTCGCCAACGATTATTACCGACAGGCCATCTATCATACAAACAGTCAACAACCATTCATTCCACGACCTCAAATCAAGAATAGTCAATCCAAACAAACAGAAAAGCTCTTTTGGTGAATCAAGATGACGAAAAGATTCCAGAAGGTTTCAGTTGGGATAAGTACGTTCCAGGAGGTGGTCTTGCAATGATGGCTGAAATTACTGAAGAGCCAGAACCGGAAATCGAGGAATGTATTCCTGAAGTTGAAGAAGCCAGTGAAGTGGTGAATGAAGAAAGTTTTGCAGATCTAGAAGAGGAGGCAGCAGCGGTCTACTATTATCAGTCTGAACAGGAGGTTATTACTAATGCATTTAAATCTATAATGCCAGCAAATGTGTTTGATTCTTTTGCAGGTTTCTTTAGTGAACCAACTACGGGTTTTTGCCCACAATACGAAGTTGAACAAACAAGAGACCATTGATGTCTCAAAAGAAATGAATGAAGAGACTTTGAAAGAAATAACAGACAAAGCTCTTATGGTCAAGTTGCAAGAGGTAGAACAAACTAAAACACCTTCTGATAACAATGAGACCAAAGATGCAACTTAAGAGTTAGTGTCAGTTGAAAAGGAGTCAATTATCAAGACTTGTGATACGTATGAGTCAGGAGAGAAGTCCAAGTCCGATGACAAATCAGAAAATCTGAAGTCCGAATCCGAAGAGAAATCTGAGTCTGAGTCCGGAGAGTTTGGTAAATCGAAAAGTAAAAATGATAAACAAAAAATATTTTTGAAAAAGTTGATCCAATTCTTGAAAAGCCATGCGAAAACTGTTTGAAACCATGCATGGATTGTCTTGAAAAAGACAAACAGTTTCAAGAGTTGAAAAAGTTTAACGACAAATTAAAATTTGATTTTAATGATGTTAAAGAAGCTTATGACACTCTGTCACGATCAATTAAAATGATTCACAATGAGAGTAAAGAAAATGACAAAATTGCTAATTTGCTCAAACCTACGGTCATGGAAAAGCAAATGTCAATTAACATCCATCTAGACACAATCGCATCTCTAAAGAAGGAACTTGAACTGATGCGCATTGAGACAGAAAGAGTCGACAAAAAGTTGATCAGTTACCTTTCATCTTCATATGTGATTGATCAGATTGTTCCTCAACAAACTAAAGTTAAACCAGCTTTCAAAAATGTTCCACCCCCAATGTGGAATCATTATACTCAGAAATATCCAGACGGGGTGGAGGAGGCATTGAATCTCAAACTGAGAACAGAAGAGAATGAGTTACCGGAAAACATAGATGTTACATTCTCTCCGTCTGACACCGACAACGAGTCACAACTGGTTAAAACAGTTGTAGACCAAGTGTTGGATGAAGAGAGTGATAACACTGATTTCGAAATGGTTAAAACTCATTTTGAAAATTCCAGTTCAGATTCTGAAGATGACGAAAACTTTCTTGATAAGTTTATCCCAAAGTCAGATAAAGTTTTGGATGACGATTTGATCATTGTGGTTTACACGATGATCGGAACTGACAAACTGTATACTGATTTTGAGTACCCGATTCAGAATGCGAACCTGGAAAAGGTTGAAAAAGTTTTAAAACTCGTGGAAATTGATATCTCAGAAGTTATCAACAATTCATTTCTATCAAAACCGAAAAAAATCTTTTGTTAAAAAACAACCGACAAACAACCCGGGAAAGAAAAATGAATGGGTGGGTAACAATGGTAATAACAAGAGACATGGTAATAATTACAAAAAGAAAGGTGTTGGTTTTGAGATGAAAATGGCTAAGAAAGAAGTTAAGCCAAAAGAAAATTTGAGTGAAGTGTTTGTGGCTGGTAATAATACAGAAGTCGAAAAGGATTATATCTTTAGTAAGCAAGCAATTGACGATTTTATTGCGGCCAAAAAGATAAGAGACAAGGCCAACAGATCCACTTTTGTTGAATATGACAAAAGAATCTGTTATCGATGCAATGAAATTGGTCACATGGCCAAACAATGTGTCAAAGAGATAATAAAACCAGTTTTCCATAAACCAAAAATTTCAAAGGATGTTAAGGGAAAATCACCTATGGTATCCCCCGTGCGTATTCTTAAACGCGGTGAATCATTGAAGTCAGAGGACAAACCAAAATCAACTTTTGAAATTGGTGAATCTTCAAAATCACAAAAGACTTCAAAGGTTTATTCTAAAACAAAGACTTCCCATAGTCAATCATGGGTGGAGAAACCTAAACATTCTTTTGAGGAAAAGAAAATGGAAGAAGTTTTAAAATCTGAACCGAAAATTTTTGCAACCACTGATGAGAAAATTGAGTTTGAGTTAAATAAGTTGATTGAAGAATTCCCACATATCAAGGAAGGAGCTCCAAAATCAAAACCAGAATCTGATGTTCCAAATGTTGTTTTTAACATTCCAAAAGTTGACATAGTAGCTCATGAAATTGTCTTTGGTAGTGTATCAAATGTTGAAAAATATTGGGTATCATTGTTTAAGTAAATGTCTTTTGATGTGTGTAGGGGCTTCCAAGGTCTATTATTTCTAAATGGATAATGGATAGCGGCGCCTCAAGGCACATGACAGGGATGTTAGCACTGCTATACGACGTCAAGTCAATCAATGGAGGTTATGTCGGGTTTGCTGGAACTCAAGGTGGAAGAATTATTGGAGAAGGAATACTTACTAACGGGGTCGTAACATTCGACAAAGTGAACTACGTTGCTGAGTTAGAAAACAATCTGTTGAGCATCTCTCAGATTTGTGATAAGTCATTCACTGTTCATTTTACAAAAGATGAATGTCTGATTCTTAAACCAGGGTTTAAAATACCCGAAGAAATGGTGTTGATGCACGCTCCTCGTGAAAACGATCTCTATATACTAGACATGAGTGTTGCAACAACGACAGATAAAAAGGCACAATGCTTTGTGAGTAAGACGAAGGCGACTGAAAAAGAATCCATCAAGTGGCATCGTAAAATGGGCCATATTCACTTGAGAAAAATGAACTTTTTAGTTCATAATGATCTTGTAGAAGGTGTTAATTTGAAAAGCTTCCATCTTAACGATGACTGTATTGAATGTAAGAAAGGGAAGCAGACGAAGAAATCGCACCCGAAAAAGCTCTTGAACTCTATCAGATTACCGCTCGAAAGACTCCATATGGATCTTTTCGGACCGGTAAATGTGAAAAGCATAAGTGGAGATCTATATTGTTTAGTTGTTACTGACGACTTTACAAGATTTTCCTGGGTGTTGTTTCTAGAGAAAAAAGAGGAAACGTTTGATTCTTTGATGAGGCTATTCAAAAAGATGGAGAATGATTACAAACTGCCGATTAGACGTATTCGAAGCGACAATGGCACGGAATTCAAAAACAACCGTATGCTCGAATTCTGCAACAATAAGGGTATTCTTCATGAGTTCAGCGCACTGTATACTCCTCAACAAAATGGTGTCGCAGAACGAAAAAATCGTACGTTGATCAAAACGGCTCGTACCATGTTAGCAGATTCAAAATTACCGGTATATTTTTGGAGTGAAGCGGTCGCCACGGCATGTTACACGCTCAATTGGGTTCT